>VMDO01038661.1:0-13302 GCA_007922755.1 Pedetes capensis
GATATTGGAGATCACAAGATAGAATTTTTTCAGACCAATGACCTCTTCATTGAAAATACATTTGTTCACCAACATAAAGGGCGACTATCCACATGAAAGTCATCATATGGAACATATAGGAACAAAACTGACTACATTTGTGGAAAGAGATGATGGGAAAGCTCAATATCAAAAGTCAGAACAAGACCAGATGCTGATTATGGATCAGACCATCAACTGCTCATATGCAGGTTCAAACTGAAACCAAAGAAAATTAGAACAACTGTACAAGAGCCGAGGTATGATCTTGGGGATATCCCACCTCAGTTCAGAGACCACCTCAAGAACAGTTTTGATGCCTTAGACACTAATGATCAAAGACCAGAGGAGTTATGGCATGACATCAAAGACATCATTCATGAGGAAAGCAAAAGGTTATTAAAAAGACAGGAAAAAAAGAGAAGACCAAACTACATGTCAAAAGAAACTGACACTTGCCTTTGAACATCAAGCCACTAAATGAAAGAAAGACATGACAAAGTTAAAGAACTAAACAGAAGACTTCAAAGGGCAGCTTGAGAAGACAAAAATCAAATACTATAATGACACATGCAAAGAACTGGAGATAGAAAATCAAAAGGGAAAAACACACTCTGTTTTTCTCAAGCTTAAGGAATTGAAGAAAAAACCATTCAAGCCTTGAGTAAAAATTGTGAAGGATTCTACAGGGAAAATATTAAATGATGCAGGAAATATCAAACAAAGATGGAAGGAATATGCAGTCATTATACTAAAAACAATTCGTGAGATGATCAACCATTTCAAAAGGTTGTATGTGGTTAGGAACCAAAGATACTGAAGGTGAAGTGGAAGCTGCCTTGAAAAAATTGGCAAAACATAAGGTTCAGGAATTGATGGAATACCAACAGAAATGTTTCAACAAACAGATGGAACCATGGAAGTGCTAATTTTTTTATGTCAAGAGATTTGGAAAACAGCTACCTGGCCAACTGACTGGAAGAAATCCATATTTGTGCCTATTCTCAAGAAAGAGGATCCAAACGGATATGGAAATTACTGAACAATATCATTAATATGACAAAAAGGAGTGAATAAGGAGGCTTTGGGCTGGGATTTAGCTCAGTTGTTAGAGCGCTGCGCTGCAGTCTCTGAGGTCCCAAATTCAATTCCCAGCACTGCAAAAATGGGAGAAGGACCTGGCAATCCACTCCCAAGGCAATCCCGAAACAGTTAGCCATTGAAAACCCTATGAGAGTCACTATGAGTTGGATACCGACTTGACAGCACCTAACAACAACAACAAGAAGAAGGAGGCTTTTGTCTGTATTTACATACCCCTGGGTGCTAGTGGGAACCCCTGGAACTATATGTTCCCCTGAAGAGAAGCAACCCTTGTGTACTCCATATGAAACTCTCTGTAATATTACATAAGTCCATATATTCAACCCTATCTCTTGCCATGCTGAGTTTCTTGCCATTTCTGGGACAAGTCATGCTGTACCACTCCTCTGGAATTTGCACAAGCTGTCTCCCCTGCCTGAAATGCCTTCCCCTTTTTCTCTATAGAAAATTCTAACCATACATTAATCTAGAACCACGTCAAATGTCTCCTCCTCACGAAGCTCTTTTCTTTCTAAGATGTTTAGCTGCTCTCTCCTTGGCTAGAGCAGTGGTCCCCAACATTTTTGACACTAGGAACTGGTTTTATGTAATACAATTTTTGTACAGCCCCAGGGCTGGGGTGGTGCTTTTTGGGATATGAGCTGATAGGGAGCAGCTGTAAATTCAGATGAAGCTTCATTGGCTCACCTCCTGCTGTATGGCCCAGTTTGTAATAGGTCATGGATTGGCCATGGCCTCGGGGTTGGGGAGCCCTGGCCTAGAGCATATACTTCAAGCTTGACTTGTGTGATTCTGTCTTCCTCTCTGGACTATGAGCACCTCCTAAACACCTCTGTATCCCCAGATGCTAACACAAGGCCTGAATAAAGACTTATTGGTTGGATTGGATGGATGGAAGGATGGATGAATAAATGGATGGATGGATAGATGAATGGATGAACCACTGAGTGTAGGAAACCCAGCTCATGCACTACCATAGCATCAGTAACAGTAAATAACATTTAACTTGGTTCCAACATGGTCATGATTTTACTTATTAATTGACAACCTCATAACAATTTCACTATCTACGCTTATTAGACTCTTGCATGGTTAATAAGGATAAGTGGGCCAGCTATACTTTCTAGCTTTCCTAGCTTTCATTGCAGTTAGATGTGGCCTATGACACGTGGACAAGGTCCATGCCTTACCCATCAAAATCACCCCTATGAGATCCTCCCTGGCTGGAAGTGAAGGGCTCTGATGTCCCAAGGGGATAATGGAGACTCAAGATAAAGGGTAGCTGAATCCCTAAATCACCATGTGGACATCCACTGTCAAAATGGATTGGACTGGGTCATAATTGAGAAATATAATT
The DNA here is from genome assembly GCA_007922755.1 of Pedetes capensis. Lineage (NCBI taxonomy): Eukaryota > Metazoa > Chordata > Mammalia > Rodentia > Pedetidae > Pedetes > Pedetes capensis. The sequence continues at coordinate 2,480 of VMDO01038661.1, forward strand.
TTGGATTCTTAAACCTAGTAGTATACAAGAACCAATTATTAAATTTTGAGGAATTTTCCAAGTCAGTTGTTAGATACACTCACTATTAAAACTAAATTGTACAAATGTATAATTAATGTATTATATTTTTAAAGTATTAACTATTAATTTAATTATTTAAATTATTAATTAATTAAATCATTTTATGGTATTTTAGTATTAGGTATTACTCTTGAGAAGGCTGTGGCAATCCACTCCTGAAGCAGTTCCAAAACAATCAGCCATTGAAAACCCTATGAGGGTCACTGTCAGTTGTACGTGACTCAATGGCACCTAACAACAACAACAACAACAACTTGTGATTATATTCATGGGAATACTATGTAATGGGGGGTGTTACAAACATTTCTTTTCAACTTTGCATTCAATAATGTCATGCTGGTAGCTTGAAGTTTGCCATAGTGGCAGAATTTACAACAGGGAAATTAATGAAATCTACACACCATGCTTCTCCCCTTGGGAAAGGTTACCAGTATGCCATTCTAAAGTTCACCTGGTATAAAGACTCCCCTTCCACATTAACTTCCTACTCTAGGAGAAGAGAGCATAATAAACATCTTGACTAAACACACATGGGGGCAGAGGAAAAGCAGCCAAAGTGCCCACAGCAGCAGCCAGAGCCCTGGCAGACAATGAGTCATACTGATACCCAACATGCCCAAGCTGAATGTGCTATTGTGAGCTTGAGATCCTTCTAATTTTCTGAACATGAGATTATCATGACAGAGGCAAAGCTGTTGTCATTGCTTGCTTTCACATGTATTGGGTAACAAGTGTAAATGAGAATACAAATATGATTGCCAGGTTCCAACCCACAGCTCTGCCCTAAATTATTTGAGGGAAGGAATTTCTCTATGTTTTAACTCTCAACAAAAGCATGTATATTCTGGAGTGTACCTAATGCAGAGCCAAAAAGCAGAGAGGGTCAGAAGGCCACAGACAAGGCAGGTCTTGGGCTGCAGGTGTGAGGGCAGCAGGCTTTGGACCAGAGTCTGATTGACAGTGTTTGGAATTCATCAGGTTTGCACATGGCAAAATGATCCAAATAATTATCCTTTGTGGAAGCCATAATATTTCACTTAGAAGAAGGCAGTCAGATCCTTGGGCAGCCTGGCCCTCCTCCGCAGGATATAAACTGCTGAAGTAGACCCCAGAGCACAGGGCCATTTGTGAGCGACATCACGCAATTCATGAGATGTTTCAGTGCAGGCACTGAATGAACTAATTCTGCTAATGGAGTATTTGATTTAATGGCACATTAAAGGGGAAAGGGGAGGGCTAAACACATCCTTCACCTCAGCAGCTGATGAGTTACTGCAGATAACATAAGCGAAGGAGCCAAATTTCCCCCTGCCTTCAGAACAAGCAAGAGTCACCGGAGCAGAAGCAGGTCATTTTGCAAGTCAGGTCTTGGTTCAGCAGCTTGGGGTAGGAGTCCTGAGTTTTACAAAGTTCTTCTGTGCAGAGTTTATAAGGACTGGTTGAAGAGACTCTGACCCACACAATGACAAGGAGTGACTTTCCTTTTGTATTAAAAAATAAATAAATAAAACTTGACAGATGGTGCCAGAATGGAAGAAAATAGAAATAGAGGTCACCTGGTGGATCACCATGTTTCCTTTCCAAGTCATTTGGTTTTGGTCTTTTGCCCTTTTTGAGGGCTTCTGATGTGCCAGGCTCTGTGCTCAGCTCTTTACACATATGTATCTGGGTTTACTTGTGTTTTGTGGTGTATTCTTGTGAGAGGTGTTATTGTCAGTCTATTTTACAAATGAAGAATCTGAGGCATGGAGAAGTGAAATAAATTTTTCAGGATTTTATAACTAGTCAGGGCAGAGGTGGGATTTAAATTCAGATTTCTCTGAGCCCAAAAGCTGAATTATAATTAAGCCTTCAATGTACTATTTTTTCAGCTGGAAAGTGTGGCACGGGGCAGGGGGAGCATTAGAGCTCATCAAACATTTTCATGCTTTTAAAAATCCCAAATCAGAAGCAATGACTTTAGAGAATCAAATATGTGTATGTGTGAAACATGTATTCTGAGCAAATCTTTTAGTTTTTCAAGTTTGAGTTCAGTCATTCAATTTCTAAGACATGTCTGCCTAAAATAATCCAATAGGAGTTTTATGGACTTTTTTTTTTTTCAAGAAAATTTCATCATCTATCTTTTTTCCCCAAGAGGCAAATCTCAACCCTAACTGGAAAATAATAGCAAATTTTGATTTCAATTTTCTCGTTCTGTAACTATTCATAATTCCATCCTAATTATTGTTCTATTCATCTGTCAGGATGCCCTTTCTGAAACTGAAGTCTGATTTGAGCAGTGTCTCCAAAAGGCTTTCCGACAATGTATGGGCTGAGCTCCCTAGCATGGCCCACCAAATCCTTCTTTGTCAGGCCCAGTTCACCTTTCACTTCATCGACCCAAGTCTCCCGCTGACCTGCATTATACACATAGGCTACCGTAGCTTCTTATAGACTCTCCAGGACTTTGCACAACCTGCCTTCCCTGTTCTTTGGGTAATTCAGAATCCCTGCTACTTCTTTGAAATCAATTTAGTGTCAGCTTCTCCTGCCAGTCACTGTGGACTTCATGTCCTTTCCCTATCTGGATTGGAAGCCTTTTCTTTCTGCCTCTGACAGAACCCTGAGCTTACTTCTTTTATGGCACTCATCCCATTTTGTCACTCCAGACCATGAGGACAGGCAGAGAGTTTGGTGCACCATATTATCCTCGGTGGCTAGCACAAGGGTTCAACCTTGACTGCACAATAGGATCACCCAGGAAGTCTGATTTAATTGGCTGGTGGTTGAGTAGAGTTGAGGACCTCTGGTCTAATGAAAGTTTGCTGAGCAACTGATTGGACGCATGAATAAAAGATGAATGAATGTACTAAGGTGTATAGCCTGAGACTCTGGCCAGCCTCCACCACCCCTAGAAACTTGTAACTTATTCTCCCTTGATGTACTTTGTTGTTAGTATGAGTTGGTATCAACTCATAGCGACCCTCAGTACAACAGGTAAAACACTATTGTCAGTGCTTCTCCACTATTCATAGGGTTTTCAATGGAGGATTGATTTTTGGGAGTGGGTTGCTAGGTTCTTCTCTCAAGCCTACAGCACCTGGTGTTCTCAGGCAGTCTCCCATTCAAGTACTAAGCAGGCCCAACCCTGCTTAGCTTCCGAGATCTGATGGGATCAGAAGCCACAATGCTATGGCTGCAGGCTTTGACGTACGTAGTACTTGTCTAATAAAGCTTCTTGGTCATGCACCAGGTCAGGAGGCTGTGAATTCAGACACAGCATATTCATTGACTCCTTGTTTGACTTTAAGACTACAGATGAACTTCTACTTTGTTCAATATCCAAAATAGAAAAGATGATTGTTACCACAAGCTGGTACATAAAAATGCTTGGGAAGCTACCCATTCTGACTCAGAATGATCCTTCTACACCCCTCAAGGAGAGCTTATCTCAAGTTCTCTGCCAGCTGAGAATTCTAGAGCCCTTGGTGGCAGGAAAGGCTGAGAGTACTACCCAATGACCATGGTAGTACTATTATGTGCAGAAGAACTCCTCATCTGCTATCACTTGGATCCAGAATGTCCCCCAAACACTCAAGTGTTAAAGGCTTAGTTCTCAGCTTGGTGCTGTTAGATGGTAATGGAACCTTTAAGAGGTAGGGCCTAGTGGGAGGTCTTCAGGTCATTGGGTGCCACCTTCAGAGGGGTTTTGGGACCCTGACCCCTTCTCTTTTCTCTCTCATTCCCATCCATGAAATGAATAGGCTTCCTCCACCAATGTCCTTGCTCTACTGTGGGGCTTTACCACAGGTCCAAAGCAGTGGGGCCAGTCAATCCTTATGGAACCTCTGAAACCCTAAACCAAAATAACCTTTTTCTCTTCATAAGTTGATTATCTTGGACATTTTGTTATAGTAACAGGAAGCTGACCAACAAGGCAGGCTCAGTGGTGCACATCTGTAAGCCCAGTGACTCAAGAGGAGGAGACAGGAAATCATGAGTTTGAAGCTAGATGCAGCTTGCGTAAGTTAGACCCTGTCTCAAGACAAAAAATAAAATATGGGCCGGGGTGCAGCATAGTAGTAAAGCACTTGCAAAGTATGTGCAAGGGCCTGGGTTCATCCCCCAAGTAGTGAAAAATAAAATAAAATAAAATAAATTTTGGGGGTATGCAGCTCAGTGGGAGAACACTTCCCTAGCATGTACAAGGACCTGGGTTCAACCCCCACAGTCCTGGGGAAAAAAAAAAGGTAGAAGAAAAAGGAAGAAAGTTGACTAATAGATTATCCAAACAGGCTATGTCTCAAGCAGAAGCTTCCTTTCCCTTCTAGGCCGTCCATCCCTGAGGCCATGATGAAGTAAATCTCCACCATTATAGCCAAGAACGGGAGGCCAGTCATGGAGCTATTCAATTTCATTCTTCATTTGCTGAGAACTGCAGGCACAAGACAGAGAGACCCCTTGCAAAACCCACACCCTTTTGTCCTCATTCTGAGGAGAAAAAAGCCAGAAGTCCTTGGGAGTTTAGCTCCCCGAGTCCAATCTCACAAGATGTAAAATAGTTGGAGATCTCTTGCATTTGAAAAATCACAGCTGCATGCTCTGCCTTCCAGCACCAGGCAGGAGAAATGAGACAAACAAGCTTTGAAAATAAATCTGACTCTCTCCCTCCCGGTTGCAGATAGCCGACAAGTGTTCGTCCATCTGCCGCAAGCATTCACACTGTGAATTCATTGATTTGATAATACTCTCGCATAATTGATTGAGAACCAGTCTGGCTTCTCCACTTGCCTCCATGTTTCCTCTCTGATATCGTCCCAGCATCGCTCTCTCTTTCTCTCTCTCTGCTTTATGTGTGATGAAGAAAGGTGAAACCAAAGATTTTTCAGCACTTTCTCATGTGTTGACACATACACTATTGGCCATCTTCAGACAGTATACTTTTCAAGTTCTTGAATGGCAGAAATTGTTAGTTGTGTGCTTCTTCCAAATGAAATATTTCACTCCATTTTCATAACACTGTGGATATCCTTTCCACCTGGCTGTTCCATTGTATTTGTAGATAACGAATAAAGCCACAGGTCCTCTGATCTCCCTGAAGTCTCTCCCTGGTAAGAGGGAGCCTGGCAGCAGCCACCAACTGACACAGAACAATGATAACTGCAAAGTGTCATCTGAGATATTAGCCTGGGGAATAACACTGATCTTTCTCCTCTCAGCAGCCACAACAACCCATCCGCCTCTCTGCTACTGTGACATTCAGATGTCACCACCACTTCATTACATGAAATCAAAACAGCCATGAGGATTGCTGTTTTATTTTATAGCACAAAGTCATCATAACTTACTTCACAAAGCAGCTAGCTCCAGCAGGCATGGCTGGGGTAGAAAACCTGATTATGAAGGGATGACCACCAGAGAGGAACAAACTGCTGGGCATCATGGGAGCTTGTGGCTCTGGGAGGCAGCTGATAGCCTCTGGCTCACCCAAAGTGACCTAGCAGCGCATGATTACCGGATCATTTACAATTGACCTTTTCTTTTATTTTTTAACTTATTTTTTAATTTTTGAGACAAGGTCTCAGTAAGTTGCATAGGCTTCCTCTGGCCTCAAACTCACAATTCTACTGCCTCAGCCTCTCACATAGCTGGGATTTCAGGTATCCACCATGGCACCCAGCTCTACAGTTGCCTACTAATCAAAGATCTACCACAGGACCAGTTGAGCATGGCATCTAGTAAACAGACACCTAGATACTTATATTCAGTGAAGCTTAAGATCAGTCACACAGTCTGGCCAATCCTAGAGACAGCTGTTCAGGCAGTAGAATGCTCTCAGTCCCCATCTCCTGCCTGTAATCTCAGCCCCAAGCTCTGACTCAATGAAAACTCCCTGGAAATGTGGTTTTGAAATCTTGGCAATAACTTTGAATTCATGCCAGCTTTCTCAACCTGGCCAGGCAGGATAGGGAAGTGGGTAAACCATTGACTTTCCAGTGAGGCAGAGGCTGGGTTTGCACTCTGCCTGTACCACTTATTAGCTGTGTGTCATCAGAAAAAAATCTCTTCATCCTCATCTGTAAAGTGGGCTTCATAAGGTAGCAGACCCTATCAGAGCCCTGCCCTTACCTTCAATCTTACCACTTCCAATTGCATTCTTTGCCATAAGGCTTTTTTCTGGCAGGTGGAGCTCATGGAGCCTGCTTGGTTGCCAAACCTGATGCACCAGAGAATTAACGTTCCCCAGGGGAAGCTGAGGATGAGAACTGATATATAAATACATGTTGATGTATAAATACTTCTGCTCCTTTGCCCCATGGATAGAATAATGCTAGGACACAGGTTCCACGTTGGGTCTCAGATTTCTGCAATAGAATCGGGCCCCAGTTAACCATATTGGTAAGTTGTTTAACAGCTACCCTTCTATTATCTGTCTCCCTTGTCTCATTTCCCCCTTGATCTTCTTGGATTTCCTGAAATTATCACCCCATATTACATTATACTTGGCCTGACCAAATGAACCACTTGTTCTCCCCCTAGGGTCACAATTCCATGTCTCCAAGGGCAGCACGGAAAACTTCCTTGTCAGGAATTTCATTTTCTTCTTAACTTCCAGTATATAACTTTGAATATTTCCAGAGGGGAAAAAAATCTCCTTGCAGGGTCTTATAAAAATTCAGGCATCCAAAAAGTGAGCAAATACACACAGGGCTTAGGGTTCCTTAGTAATGATGCTACTTGAGAATTAGTAGTTATTAGTGGGAAGGTTGAAGTCTAGAGCTCGTTAGCACATTAAGTGGAGCAAAGTTGTTAATGAAAGTAGTGTTTGCATTTATTTCTCATCAAGGCTAAATGAAACTGGGTAGAACAGTCAGATCAAGTTCATCTTCTGGGGGAAAAACAATTCAGAGCACATGCTCTCTTAATAGAGATAGTCGCGTAAGAATAACAGCCAATCTTACTATTAATCCCATTATTTTAACTATGGCTTTTGGGTCAGGGTCCCTATGCAGAGGAGTATCTGTAGCCTGGGCATCTGGGAGCCACATACAGCTACACGAGGTGGTGGTGGCACTTTGTGCAGGATGCCATTCTCCAGAAGGCAGTACTGGTGTCCCTTTCCTCTTGGGAGCTGATTCCTCTCTGAAGGTCTATAATCTTTGAGAAGCCTAGTAATTCTGGTATGTGTCTCAGGGTAACACTTGTTTTAATCCCTCCTCCTTTTTAATCAGTTCGAAGTCAGACCCATTTCAATGCTGATGGGCCAGTCTGTCCTTGGAGAGAACTCATGATCCTTTTTCTGTTCATTTAAGGGATTTAAGAGTGGTTGGTAGACAGCATTTAGTGGAACCAATGAGCCCCATATATAGCTTAAGGGATGTTGACAAACCTGCCCTGGGCTGTAGTAGAATTCCTTCCTCTGCTGTGGGCAGCCCTATAACTTGTCCACCGAAAAGACTGCTTCAGAAAATTGTCTTCTTTATGGTGGCAGTCCAGTCTCACATCTGGGTCCTTGATGGCAGGAAGCATTTAAATGTAAAAGTATATTTTGATATAAAGCCTACAGAAACCTCCTCCTTCCCAGTTTATTTGGAGATTCTCACCAAACAGAGACCTTGGGGCTGGCTGCTTCATGCCTATTTCATTTTCCCATTCAATCCATTTTCACTGAGCAGGAGACACTAGCAGTGACGCCAATATAGTTTTATTGGATCCAATGCACTGCCACTAAAACAAATATATGTACACTCAAGCCAATACACTTTTATTAAAACAAATAGAATTTAATTCAAACCAGCATTCAATACATTTTCTCCAAGCAATGAAATTAAGCTGTACCAGTACTTCTGCTCAATATGTTTTCCCAATCAAATCCATTTGAACAAAGTGAAATATATTTATCATAGATAACACATTTTTATTAAAAACAAATTCATGGAAACCAAATTTCCCTTTGAACCAATAGATCGAACTTCTAGCCAAATGTACAATTATATCATAGAAACTGATGTGGTTTTACTTTAGCAAAAAGCATGTCTATTCAGGTCCACATTAGAACACACTAATGAGTAATAAAAGTTGCTCCAACAATGTCTTCAAAGGAATATATTCCCAATAGTATGTCCTTTGGGGTTGAGGTATAATTTAGAAAATAAAAAAGCACTTAGGGAAAAAGAGTAGTACCAGAATAAGATTATAATAAATTCTGATGCTTAATAATTATGTAATTCTTCCTGTGTGTAATTAAGAGTGAAGTTGTTGGATATATGCAAATGCATAAAGGCATGCTTAGGGACTTTGTGTGTGTGTGTGTGTGTGTGTGTGTGTGTGTGTGTGTGTGCGTGGTACTGGGGGTTGAACCCAGGGCCTCGTGCTTGCATGCTCTGCAAGTGCTTGACCACTGAGCTGCACCTTCAGCATATTTTTTTACTTTTCTTTTTTTTTTGAGACAGGGTCTCACTAAGTTATGCAGACTGCCTCTGGTCTTGAACTTGCAATCCTCCTGCCTCCGTCTCCCGAGCCACTGGGATTACAGGTGTGTTCCACCACACCTGGCAGGGACATTTTTTTAAGCTGTGTTTGCTACTGTACCATAGTATCCAGAAAAATCCTACCTTATCAATGATAAAAAATATTATTCATTCTTTTCTGTGGTCTATGGAAGAGGAGATCATAACTTGTGTAACTCCTTGGAGGGAATTTCAATCTTGGTGCCTAAATCAAAAGGCATATTCAATTCTTCCAAAGAACCAAGGGGAGGGAAAATCTACCTGCAAATGCCATACATGCTTTGAGGGACAATGAACTCAAGTAATACAAGCAAGTGTATTTAAAAGTGTTCCACATTTTCACAGGGCCACTATACCCCTGACACAAGGCACACTCTCAGGTAGAGAAACACATCTGTAATTGAACACAAATGAAATTGCAGTCTACCCCCTGCAAGGAATGTTAGGGCTCATTGATCCCTTCTCCATCCCACCACAGTGACCCCACTCTGTCTTCTCTGCTTCCATCCTACCTCAAGGCTGCAGGACCTGGGGAGAGAAGTAAAGGATTCTACCTGGTTCACTAAGCATCCCAGAAGTGCTCTTTAAACCAACTGAAGGGCCCCAGGACTACTTCTTTTTTCCTGGCCGGGAAAAGAAATAAAAAAAAGGTAGAGATTATGCCCATAATTCATTGGGCAAATGATTCATGGACCTCTAGGGAACCCTTGCCTTGAGTGGGCTAGACCCCTGTCCTTTGAAACATAACTGGTCATGGAGGATACCTGGAGGACAGTTAGCCCAATATATTCATCACAGAAGTATTTGGAAAGGTGAAATACTAGACAAATATCTATAACCCAGGGGATTGTTTAAGTATATCACAATAACATCTTCCTGGTGTGCTCCACAGTATTAATATCAACACAGTATTGCAAATTGTGCCTGCAGCTGTACCACTGTAGCCATCAGATCACTGTTTCTTCCCAAGCATAAAGATTTGAAGAAAAATTTCAAGCCTCGAGTGGCAGTAGTGCTTACCATCAAGGGAGGGAGTTGCTGTTGTTGTTGTTGTTGTTGTTGTTGTTGTTGTTGTTGTTGTTGTTATTGTTAGGTGCCATTGAGTCAGGTCCAACTCATAGCAACCCTATGTGCAACAGAACAAAGTAGTCCCTAATTCTGTGCCAGGCACACGATCTTTTTTATGTTTAACCCCATTGATGCAGACACTGTGTCAATCCACCTACTTGAGGGTCTTCCTTTTTTTCATTGCCCTGCCACTTTCCCAAAGAGTCAGTTGACCAGATAGCTCTTTTCCAAATCTCTTGGTATAAACAAGTTAGCACTTCCACTGCTGCATCTGTTAGTTGAAGCATGTCTGTTGGTATTCCATCATTAACTGGAACATTGTGGTCACCAGTTCCTTCAAGGTAGCATCTACTTCGTCCTTCAGTACCATTGGTTCCTCATCATACGCAACCTCTTTAAATAGCTGGTCATCCATCAATTCTTTTTGGTTATAATGGCTCTGTGTATTCCTTCCATCTTCTTTTGATATTTCCTGCTTCATTTAATATTTTCTCTGTAGAATCCTTCACTATTACCACTTGGGGCTTAAAGTTTTTTCTTCAATTCCTTAAGCTTGTTCTTCCCTTTTGATTTTCTATCTCCAGTTCTTTGCATGTGTCATTATAGTATTTGATTTTTGTCTTCTCAAGCTGCCCTTTGAAGTCTTCTGTTTAGTTCTTTAACTTTGTCATGTCTTTCTTTCATTTAGTGGCTTGATGTTCAAAGGCAAGTGTCAGTTTCTTTTGACATGTAGTTTGGTCTTCTCTTTTTTTCCTGTCTTTTTAATAACCTTTTGCTTTCCTCATGAATGATGTCTTTGATGTCATGCCATAACTCCTCTGGTCTTTGATCATTAGTGTCTAAGGCATCAAAACTGTTCTTGAGGTGGTCTCTGAACTGAGGTGGGATATCCCCAAGATCATACCTCGGCTCTTGTACAGTTGTTCTAATTTTCTTTGGTTTCAGTTTGAACCTGCATATGAGCAGTTGATGGTCTGATCCATAATCAGCATCTGGTCTTGTTCTGACTTTTGATATTGAGCTTTCCCATCATCTCTTTCCACAAATGTAGTCAGTTTTGTTCCTATATGTTCCATATGATGACTTTCATGTGGATAGTCGCCCTTTATGTTGGTGAACAAATGTATTTTCAATGAAGAGGTCATTGGTCTGAAAAAATTCTATCTTGTGATCTCCAATATC
>VMDO01038662.1:0-13300 GCA_007922755.1 Pedetes capensis
CCTCATGTTGTACATAAAAACTCTAGACTTGTTCATCCTACTTATTTGGCACTTTGTAACCTCTGACCTTTATTCTCTCCTTTCTTCTATTCAGTCTCTGCTTCTTTAGACTTTTTTTTAGATTCCATATATAAATGGTAACAACCATTATTTCTCTTTCTGTATCTGACTTATTTTACTTAGCATAAAGGCCTTCAGGTTCATCCATGCTGGGGCAAATGGCAGAATTTCTTTTTGAAAGATTGAATAACATGCCTATATCTATATATAATATTTTCTTTATCCATTCATCAGTTGATGGACACTTAGTTTGTTTCCATTTCTTGGTTACTGTGAATAGTGCTGCAATAAATACGAGAGTGATGATGTCTCTTTGACATACTGATTTAATTTCCTTTTGATATATACCCAATACTGACATTGCTGCATCATATGGTAGATCTATTTTTAGTATTTGAGGACATCCACATTGTTTTCCATAATGGCTGTACTAATTTGCATTCCCGTTAACAGTATACTAGATTCCACTCTTCTCCCTCCACATCCTCTGGACACTTGTTATCTTTTGGCTTTTTGATAATGCCGTTCTTACTAGGGTGAGGTAATATCACATTTTGGCTTTGATTTGCATTTCCCTGATGATTAGTGATGTTGGGCCCTTTTCATATACCTGTTGGCCACTTCTTTGTCTTCTTTTGAGAAATATCTACTTGGGTCTTTTGCTGATTTTTGAATTAGTCTATTTTTCTACTGTTGAGTTGCACAACTTCCCTATGTATTTTGAAAATAAGCCCTTCATCAGATTTATGGTTTGTAAATATTTTTCCAAAGTGTAGGCTGCTATATTATTTTGTTGTTTGTTTCCCTTGCTGTGCAGAACCTTTTTAGATTGATGTGTCCCATTCATTTATTTTTGTTTTGTCCCATTCATTTATTTTTGTTTTTGAGCTTTTGCTGTGATATCTAAAATATCATTGTTAAGGCCAAAGCTAAGGAGTTTTCCCCCTCCTCTATGTTCTCTTCTAGGAATTTTTTTGGTTTCACATCTTACCTTTAGTCCTTTTACCCATTTTGAGTTGATTTTTGTGCATGGTTTAAGATGAGGGTCCAGTTCCATTATTTGGCATCTGGAAATCCAGTTTCCCCAGCATTATGTGTTGAAGAGACTATCATTGTGTTTTCTTGGTGCTCTTGCTGAAAATTAGTTGACTATATAGGTTTGGATTTATTTAGCACAGGAGTAATTTATACATAAGTCTATCTGAGTTCAGACTCATGCTTTTTTTTTTACTACAGTGCTTTCAAGAAGCATAATGTTTCTTAGTTATACTTTGGCTGAAAACTTTCTATCTAGCTGAAGATCATGTTCCACAAAACCAAACAGTGATCTTTAATGGCACAATCTTCATATTTTAGGCTGCATGGATTCACACAAGAAGCTTGGTAAAAATGAAGGTATCTGAAGGTATTCCAAAAAATTCCATAGTTTTGTCCTTCTCTATTGGCTGAATCTCCCACCTGTCTCTCAGCTTGTCATGCTGTAGGGGCTTGTGTGTTGCTGTGATGCTGAAAGCTACTCCACTGGCATTTCAGATAACAACAGAGCTATCCATGAGGGACGGGTTTCAGCTGAGCTTCCAGACTAAGACAAACTAGGCAGAAGGACCTAGCAGCCCACCCCTGAAACAATTAACCATTGAAAACTCTGTGAATAGTGGAGAAATACTGCCACATACAGTGCTGCAAAATGAACCCCCAAGGCTGGAAGGCATTCAAAAATGGCTGGGGAGAATTATTTCCTCAAAGTAGAATTGACCTTAGTGATGGGAATGGAGTAAAGCCCATGAGACCTCCTTTTGTTGATGTGGTATGACTTGAAACAAGAAGAAAGACAGTGGCTGCAACAATGGGCTCAAACAAAAGGATTATGTGCATGGCACAGTGTTGTGTATCAAAGGCACCCAACAACATCTATGGCTGAATAAAACTCCGTGGTGTATATATAACATAATTTCCTTATCCACTCATGTGTTGATGGACACCAAGGTTGATTCCATATCTTGGCTATTGTGAATAATGCCACAATAAACGTGGATGAACAGGTATCTCTGTGGTATGTTGACTTATATCCATATATATTTGCATGTCTTGTACATATATATATATATATACACACACAAGACATGCAAATAGAAAAGGGACCACTGGTGGGGCAGAAGGTGAAGGTAATGGGGGAGGTGAACATGAGCAATTTACATGAAAAGGCATGTATGGAAGTGCCATAATGAAACACATTAAATTGTACACTAAAAATCACTAATAAAATAAGATTACTGGGGAAAAATGAAGATATCTGAATGCAGGTGAGCCCATGAATCTGTATTTTAATAAGTATCTACCCCCCAAGTAATACTGATGTCTGTAGTTTGCTGACTGGGCTTTGAGGGTCCTGAGGTCCTTTGCAATCCTAACACTGCTTCTAGGAGATTTTGACTAGTCCCCAATTTGTTATTTATAATGCATAAGAGCACTAATGGGATGTATTATCAGTAGATGTGGCTATTATCATCTTCACTTCTATGTCTGGCACCATCAAATACAGTTGTATTGTTCTTTCTGGGGAATACCTGTGGCCTTTCCTCCTCTGCAGGGACTGCCTGCCTGGCTAGCTTGCCAGTCCATACAAAATCAACAAGATCATGTGTTCCAAGCTTCAATTCATAAAGCTGTCAAAGTATAATTGGTGACTTGTTTTTAGAATATATGCCATGATGATAATCAATATTTTGGATTTGGACTAGTCAACCTTGCTAAAGGTCTGGTTCTTCCCACTTACTGGATTTACTCTTTTTGGACTGAGGGTGTAGCACAGTGATTGAGCACTTACCTAGCATGCATGAGATCCTGAGTTCCACCTGCAGCACAGGAAAAAAAAAAGAATGAATTTACTTTTCTTTCCATGACTATGATACTCCCTCCTATCACCTTTTGAAAATGTTGCCTTAGTGGGTTCACTGTTGACAACAGAAGCTTTGTGTTTGGGGACTTAAAAACTGCTGTAAATTTTTGTTTGGAAGGTGAGGCTGATTGAGTACTGGCCAATGGGCAACCCAGAGCTTCAATAGTTGCAGCATGGAATTTGCATGTTCTTCTACCAAACTGCATTATAAGAGGTTAGATTAGTCCTCATCATCTTAGTATGGTGCTATGTGCTCAATATACAATTGACTGATTATTCACATTAATGAATTGTTTGCCATGTGCCATATACTGTATCGAGTGCTTTATCTTCTAATCACCTTGTTTAATTCTCCTAACAGCCCCTATAGTTACTTGCATGGTTTCCATTTTACAGATGAGGAAACTGTGGCTGGAATTCAGTGAACTTAAAACAGCTTGTGAGTCAGGATTTGAACCAGCCTGATGATAAAGCTTTCCTCTGTGCCCTCAATCTGTGTAGTATATAATTTATTAAAATGAGAGGGCAGCATGTCATAGGAGCATGAATATTTGGATTGAGATTAAGGGTTCACAAATTGAGCTGGAAGAAATGATTAAAAAACATAATTCTTATTAACATATGTCTATTTTCTTTCTTTTTTATACTAATAAATCTTTTCTATATGTTTGTTTACTTGGTAAATAGCTAATGATAATGGCTGCCACCTGTATTCCTCAAAAAGGGATTGAAAGTTAAAGTGCAATTACAACTAATGTGCATGAAAATGAAAATTGTCAAATTAACCCAGAGTATTACAGTGCAGAATGTAAAGTGGCAGCAGTTTCAGCACAGAAATAAGCATGGGTAATTAGGCATTATTTCTCCCCATTGAAGAGCCTGTGGCCTCATAGCCACTTTGTCCCTTGTCTTTATATGGACAGTATTTCTAGAAACAGTCAGAAAACACAGCAGCTCAGAGCTTGCTTGGACCTTAGACTTCCTCACTCCTTTCTTTTTCGCTTTCCTGTATTTAAGTAGTGGATTTCTCTCTATTGCTTTTGGCAATTATTCTTGATGCCTTCATTCTTATTATCAAGTTTCTTTTTTCATTTAAAATGTAATTCCTGTTCCTGTTTAAAATTCACATTGTAAAGAAAAAGTAAAAGGTAGAAAGTAAAAATCTTCATCCTTCCCTATCTGTATTCAGTCTTAATAATAGTTACTTTTGTTTCTTATCTTTCCAGAAATTTTATATGCATATAAAATATTTATGCACATATATACACATATATAGCTTTCAAAAATATTAATATTATCACAGTCTCTGTCAACATAGTGGGGGAAAAACAAGATATCTTATGCTTATATTTTGCATTTCTTTAATTACAAGTGAATATGCATTTGTAACCTAAAGCCATACCACTGTGGTGTCCCATCCCGTCAGGTCTTAGAAGCTAAGCAGGGTAGGTCCCGGTTAGTACTTGGGTGGGAGATTGCCTAGGAACACCAGGTGCTGTAGGCTTGGGAGAAGGGCTCAGCAACTCACTCCCAAAGCAGCCATTTAAAACCCTATGAATAGCAGAGAAGCACTAACAATAGTCTTTCACCTGTTGTACCAAGGGGTGCTCTGAGTCGGACACTGATTTGATGATACATAACAACATGTGTTTGAATGTTTATTGGTGATTTGGATTTCTTATCCTGCGAATTACTCATTTCCTATTTCTTTTTTATTGAATTTTAATAGATTTTTTCCTATCAAGTATGTAACAAATATTTTTTCTTAGTCATTTGTCTTCTGTACTTTTAGTGGTAAATTTTTTTTTGCCATATAGAAGGTTTAAATTTTATGTAGTCAAATTTATCAAACACTTTCATCACAGATTCTAAGTTTTATATCCTCATTTGGAAAGCCTTTCTCATTCTAGTATTATTTTAAAATTTTATTCATGCTTCCATCTATCCTTTAAACTAAATTTTAAAATTTTATTTTAAAAGTAATAGTGAAAGACTTAATGTGCACTAGATGCTATGAGTACTCTCTAGGATGGTTATAGAAATGTTAAATAAATTATAACAGCATCCTATTAAATACATAACTTAGCTCTTTAAAAAGTAAAGAGTATTCCTAGGATTGAGAAACAAAGAGAGAACTGAAAATCAGAGGAGTAAGCATATACTTTATAATGTGCATACCCTAACTGCAATAGAGATGGTGGGAATATCAGAGTTAGTAGTTCAAAGTGTTTTTATTTTCAGTACTGGGGGTTGAACTCAAGGACTCACACATGCTAGGCAAGTTCTCTACCACTGAGCTGCACCTCTGACCCCTTATTTATTTTTTCTTGAGACAGGCCTCTTTAATTTGCATGGGCTACCTCTAGCCTCGAATTCATGATCCTTGTGTCTCAGCCTTTCCAGTTACTGGTGTGACAGGTGTGTATTATTGCCTCCAGCTAGAATGTTGTTATTGTTGTTGTTGTTAGGTGCTATCAAGTCAAGTCTGACTCACAGCGACCCTATGTACAGCAGAGGGAAACACTTTGAGATTCTGTGCCAGGCACACAGTCTTGCTTATGTTTAATCCCATTGTTGCAGACACTGTGTCAATTGATCTGGTGGAGAGTTTTCCTTTTTTTCATTGACCTGCCACTCTCACAAACATCATGTCTTTCTCCAGGGAATGGTCTCACCTGACTACATGTCTGAAATATGTAAGACACAATCTGGCCATCCTTGCTTCCAAGGAGCTCTCTGGTTGCACTTCTTCTAGGACAAATCTGTTGGTTCTTTTGGCAGTTCATGGTATATTCAATAGACATCTCCAGCACCATAATTCAAAAGCATCAATTCTTTTCCTGTCTGCCTTGTTCAATGTCCAGCTTTCACAACCATATAATGGGACTGAAAAGACCATGGCATGAGTCAGGTGCACCTCCGTCTTCAATGTGACATCTTTACTTTTCAATCCTTTAAGAGATATTTTGCCACAGCTTTTCCCAGAGCAATGCGTCTTTTGATTTCTTGACTGCTGCTTCCAGGGGTGTTGATTATAGAGCCAAGCAAAGAAAAATCTTGAACAACTTCAGTCTTTTCTTCGTTTATTGTGACATTGCATACTGAACCAGTTGTAAGGATTTTTGTTTTGTTGATGTTTAGTTGCAACCCATATTGAAGGCTTTGATCTTCATATTGATGATCTTTGATCATCAGTAAATGATTTAAATCTGCTTTACTTT
Organism: Pedetes capensis; assembly: GCA_007922755.1. Taxonomy (NCBI): domain Eukaryota; kingdom Metazoa; phylum Chordata; class Mammalia; order Rodentia; family Pedetidae; genus Pedetes; species Pedetes capensis. The sequence continues at coordinate 6,181 of VMDO01038662.1, forward strand.
CAAAAAGCAGAGTTGTGTCATCTGCATAATGCAGGTTGTTAATGAGTCTTCCTCCAGTCCTGATGCCACATTCTTCCTTATAAGGTCCAGCTTCTCGGATTATTTGCTCAGCATATAAATTGAAGAGATATGGCAAAAGTATATACCCCTGATACACACCTGTCTCAACTTTGAACCAGTGTTTCCTTGTTCTATTTGAACAACTGCCTTCTGGTTCACATATAGATTCCTCATGAGTACAATTAGGTGCTCCGGTGGTCCCATTTTCTGAAGTGTTATCCATAATTTGTTATGATCCACACAGTCAAATACCTTTGCACAGTCAATAAAACATAGATAGACATCTTTCTGATATTCTCTGATTTTGGGTAATATCCACCTGACATCAGCAATGATGTCCCTGGTTCCCTGTCCTCTTCTGAATCCTGCTGGATTTTCTGATAATTTCCTGTCCATATACTTCTGAAGTTACTTTTGAATGATCTTTAGTAAAATTTTGCTTGTGTATGATATTAATGATACTGTCTGGTAGTTCCCACAGTCAGTTGGATCCCCTTTTTTGGTATGAGGCACAAATATGAATCTCTTCCAATCAGTTGGCCAGTAGCTGTTTTCCAAATCTCTTGCCATAAGCATGTTAACACTTCCAGTCCTGCATCTGTTTGTTGAAACATCTCTATTGGTATCCCATCAATTCCTGGAGACTTGTGTGTTTCACCAGTTCTTTTAAGGCAGCTTCCACTTCATCCTTCAATACCATTGGTTCCTCTTCAAATGCAACCTATTGAAATGGCTGGTCATCTACCAATTCTTTTTTGTATAATGACTCTGTGTATTCTTCCCATCTTCTTTTGATGTTTCCTGCATCATTTAATATTTTCCCTGTGGTATCTTCCACTATTGCCACTTGAGGCTTGAATTTTTTCTTCACTTCCTTAAGCTTGAGGAACATAGCATGTTCTTTTCCTTTTGGTTTTCAGCTTCCAGCTCTTTGCACATGTCAATATAATATATATATATATATATATATATATATATATATATATATATATATATATATATATATATATAATTTGTCTTCTTGAGCTGCCTTTTGAAATCTTCTCTTTAGTTCCTTAGCCTCATCATGTCTTTCTTTTACTTTAGTTGCACGACTTTCAAGGGCAAGTTCCAGAGTCTGTTTTGCCATGTAATTTGGTCTTGTCTTTTTCTTTTTGTCTTTTTAATAACCTTTTGTTTTCTTCTTGAATGATATCTTTTTTGTCATGCCACAACTTGTCTTGTCCTCTATCATTTGTGTCTAATGCATTAAACCTATTCTTGAGGTGGTCTCTGAACTCAGGTGGGATATATTCAAGGTCATACCTTGGCTCTCATACACTTATTCTAATTTTCTTCAGCTTTAGTTTGAACTTGCCTAGGAGAAGTTGATTGTCTGATCTGCAATCAGCACCTGGTCTTGTTCTGACATTTGATATAGAGCTTTTCCATCATCTCTTTCCACATATGTAGTCAATTTGGTTCCTCTATGTTCCATCTGTGGTGAAATCCATGTGTATAGTCGCCATTTATGTTGGGGAAAAATGTATTTGCAATGAAAAGGTCATTGGTCTGATGAAATTCTATCTTGCGATCTTCAGCGTCATTTCTGTCACCAAGACCACATTTTCTAACTACTGAGCCTTCTTATTCTTTTCCAAACTTTGCATTCCAGTCACCAATAATTATCAGTACATCCTGATTACATTTTGTTCTATTTCAGATTGCATAAGCTGGTAGAAATCTTCCCTTTCTTCATTTGTGGCCTTAGTGGTGGGTGCATAAATTTGAATAATAGTCATATTAACTGGCCTTCCTTGTAGACATATGGATATTGTTCTGTCACTGACAACATTGTATTTCAGGATAGATCTTGAGATGTCTTTTTTGATGATGAATGCAACCCCGTTTCTCTTTAGTTTGTCATTCCCAGCATACTAGACCATATGATTATCTGACTCAAAGTGGCCCATGCTGGTCCATTTTAGCTCACTGATGCCTAGGATATCAATGTTTATGCACTCCATTTCTCCTTTAATGATTTCTAATTTTCCTAGATTCATACTACGTACATTCCATGTTCCAATTTTTAATGGATGTTTACAGTTTTTTCTCCTCATTTTGAGTCATGCCACATCAGCAAGTGGAGGTCCCTGGGGCTTTACTCTGCTCCTTTCATCAAGGTAGACTCTACTTTGAGGAGGCAATTCTTCCCCAGTAGTTTTTTGAGTGCCTTCCAACTTGGGGGGCTCATTTTTTGGCACTATATCTGACAGTGGTTTTTTTTGCTATCCATAGGGTTTTTAATGGCTAGTTTTTTCAGGAGTGGTTTGCCAGTGCCTACTCCCTAGTTGGTCTTAGTGTGGAAGCTCAGCTGAAACTATATGTCCACCATAACTGACCCTGCTGGTATCTGAGATACTGAGGGCATAGCTTTCAGCCTCATCACAACACACAAGTCCCCACAGTGCGGCAAACTGACAGATGAGTGGGGGCCAGGTAGAGTGGTAGTCTAAAAGTTTGCAGGTTTTTTTTTTTGCGTGTGTGTGTGTGTGTGTGTGTGTGTGACAGGATGTCACTACATAGCCCAGATTGGCCTCAAACTCTGATCGTTATTCCCCAGCTTCCTGAGTTCTGGGATTATAGGTGTAGACCACCATACCAGGCTCTGCCAAATTGCTTTCTAGAGTGTGTGTCACAATTGGGACACTGGAAATGTTACAAAATTTCTTTTGCTTCATATTCTTGCCAACAATTATTCTTGTTGTTGGATGTTAAGATTTTGACAGTTTGATGGCTGTGAATTAGAATATTTAGTTTTTATTTTGAATGTCCCTGATAATTAATGAGACTGAGTATCTTTTCTTATGTTATTGACCATCAAAGAAGTTTGTTCTGTAAATTGTCTGTTCTTAGGCTTTTCCCAGTCTTCTCTTGAGTTATTTCGTTACTTAATGATTGGTAGATATTATTCATATTGTAGAAAATAATCTCGTTTTGGTTATAAAACCCTTTATAGCTGTATTTTGTTACATGAATGTTTTCATTTTCAATGTAGTATGATATATGATTATACTTTATTGTTTTTACTCCTTCTGTCTTGCTTAAGAAATTTCTCCTTCCTCTAATGTCATATTTTGTTCTAAATCTTCTATGTAATTGTGAATGTTTTATATTTTTATTTTTACATTTATATCTTTAATACATCTGAAAATGATTTTGTGGTATGGTGTCGTTGTTGCTGTTAGGTGCCATTGAGTCGTGTCCGAGTCATAGTAACACTTATAGGGTTTTCAATGGCTGATTGTTTCAGGATTGCCTCGGGAATGGGTTGCTACGTCCTCCCATTTTTGTGGTGCTGGGAATTGAACTCGGGACCTCAGAGGCTACAGAGCAGTGCTCTACCAACTGAGCTAAATCCCAGCCCCTTGTGGTATGGTATCAGATAGTAATCTAATTTTATTTTTCCATGTCAATTCTAATTGTATTACAACCATTTATTGAAATGTCTGCTTTTCCCTATTGATGTGTGTGTGTCTGTACACACATGACATTTCTTAGCTCAGTCTGTTTATATATCCTTGTATCCATAGTGCCTTAATTAACTTTATAATAAATTTTGGTATCTTATAGGATGAAATGTACACATACTCTTGCCATCTTGTTCTTCAAAAAATTTTGATGCTTTTTTGTTTTTCATTTTCATTTTAGAACCAGAGTATTAATTTATACATATATAAATCTTTTTGGAATTCTTATTTAAGTTATATTGTAATTTATGTTAATTTAATAGTAATTGTCATCTCCTCAGTATGATAGTGTTCCCATTCATGACCATAACTTAACTCTGTTATTTCATTGGGACCTCTTTTATATCTTTCAATGAAGTTTGTTATTTTTCCATACAGGTTTTGCACATATATTATTAGTTATAATTCTAGATGTCTCTAGATAGTTTCTGTTTATATTTTACAGTATAGCATAAACTATATATTTTCATTGTTTCCTTATTTACAGTATTGGGGGGTTGAACTCAGGGCTTTGTGCATACTTTAAAAGTGCTCTACTACTAAGCTGCACCCTTCGCCCCTTTTTAATTTTTTATCTTGAGGCAAGGTCTCTCTCAGTTATGCAAATTGACTTTTGCCTGGAACTTGTGATCTTTCTGCCTCTGTCTCCTGAGTTGCATGGATTACACATGTAAGCCACCATACTCAGCTTCTCATTGATTCTTTTTGGTATATGAAGACACAATTGAATTTTTACCATTGCTGAACTCTTTAAATCTACTTCCCTTTCCTTCTTTTATGTTACTTATATCAGTATTCTTAGCTTTATCTTATTTCTATTTCTCCTAAATTAGACATTATTGCTATTGATGCTTTATGTAGTAAATGATTGTTAAACTTACTTATATTTACTATTTTCTTTATCTACAGTTCTCTTTACATCTTACTCTGTGGTGCTGAATTCATTGCTGTTCATTATTTCACTGTCATCCTGAAGGCATTATTCCACATTCTTCTTTCTGACTTGTATTTACTTTGCCGTTGAGAAGTTTGTTGTCAAACTAATTGTCATTCCTTGTAGGTAAATTGTGCTTTTTCTCTTCTGTTTTATAAGATCTTCTCTTTGTCCTTTATTCTTTGTAGTTTTACTGTGATGAATTTGAGTATATGTTTATTTCTATTTTTCCTGCTAGGCATTCATTATACTTCTAGGATGTGGATTCAGATCTTTCACAATATTGAAAAATTCTGAGTCATTATTCTTTAAATTTTGCCTCTCACATAATCTGTGTATTCTCTCTTTGAAATGTAAATCATACACATATATGTATATATATGTATATATATTGTGTGTGTGTGTGTGTGTGTAAATTTGGCATTCATTCTATGTATTTTCATTATAAATATATATGCACACATATACTTTTTCTATGTCTCTTATCCTTAATTTCATTTATTCCATTTTGTCTCATTTGATACTATTTCTTCCAATCTCTTCCAGATTGCTTCTCACTTCAGCTGCCTAAAATTTGCTATTAAAGCCATTTATTGAGGACTTTTTTATTACTTCATGCAGAGAAGGAGTACTATGGTTCCAGGGAGCCTAGGAGAGACAGTTCAGGAAGTGGTGCAATTGGAGGCTGGGAGTACAGGGATGGCGAGAAACAGACATGGCAGTGCTGAAGGCAGAGTCGGCAATAACAGCTAGGCACTGGACCCTGAGGCTAGAACTTATAGGGGAGGAGAAGTATTAGTGACTGGTTATCATCCTGCCCCATGGAAACGGGTGGGGAGAACCTCTTTGCACATGGAGGAAGTGAGACATAGCCCCTATACCAAGCAATGGGCAAGCCTCAGCAGAAAAACACAAAAACATGAAAGGTCATGCTGGATGGGAAGATCCAATAGACCAAAGCCCCTCAATGGGTAATTTCAAAGCAACCAGATTCTTGAGATGCCACAGAAAGAATCTAGAACCCTGTTCATAAATATGTTGAAAGGCCCCAGAAAGCACCATGAAAACAGTTTATTCATTGGACAAAATGTATCTAACTTGGAAGAAAAATTCAGCAAATAAATTGAGATCCTGAAGAAGAATCAAACAGAAATATTAGACATACAAAGCAAAGTTAATCAACTCAATATTACAGTAGACTTTTCCTTATCCAGACTAGACGAAGCCAAAAACAGGATATATAACACTGAAGAAAAAATTGAGGGTCTTATCTACTCAGATGCCAAGAAAGAAAGATGAAGCATTGTGATCAAGGTTTACAAGAGGTCTTGATAAATTGAAGAAACACAACCTAATTCAGGTGGTTCAAAAAGTAGTTAAAAACTGAGAGGATTAGGTAGTTCATTGAAAGACATATTAGGTGAGAATGCCCCAATCCTAAGGAAATAACTGGATACCTATACAATTGAAACATTTAGAACTCCAAATACAGTAGATCAGAGCAGATCCTCTCCATGACACGTTATAATTTAAATGCTAAATCTAGAAAGGGAAGAAACTATTCTAAAAGCTACAATAGAGACATGCCAACTCACAAAGGCAAATTCATTAGAATAACAGCTGATTTTTCAACAACAACCTTAAAGGCAAGGAAATCTTGGTCAGGTATCATTCAAGTCCTGACAAAGAATAATAGCCAATCAAGATTACATTACACAGAAAAGCTATCTTTTAAAATAGATGGTGAGTTCAAGATATTCATGACCACTAAGACAGCATTACAGAGGCTCCTCAATGAAACACTGCATATGGGAGAGGTAAGACAACCCTAAATACAAAATCAAAGGAATGAACAATAAACATGAGGGGGGAACTTAAGAAAACAATAAGCTAATTATGAATCAAAACCCACAAACAAGTACAAATTGATGCAGAATAATAAACTCTTCTCAATAATTATTCTCCATGTAAATGGTCACCATTCAAGAGGCATAGACTGGACAATTGGATTAAAAAACATAAACTCTCAATAGGTGGCATTTGAGAGACTCACTTCATCCATACAGACCATAAAAGGTTGAAAATTAAAGGCTGGAAAACAATGTATCAAGCAGGTGGGGACAAAAAAAGCAGTAATAGCAATACTAATTTCTGATAACTTAGACTTCAATCCCAAACTGCTCAGAAAAGACAAAGAAGGACACTACACATTAGTAAAAGGAACATTCAGTCAGGAACACAGAATGATACTTAATATTTACACACCAAATATGGTTACACCTATCTTCATAAAGCAAATATTAGAGATAAAGGAACACATCAGGGCAGACACAATAATTATAGGAAATTTCAATACCCCACTTTCACCAAGAGACAGGTCATCAAAGCAAAATTCAACAGAAAAACGATGGACTTAAATAGGGTCATAGACCAACTGCACCTTACAGACATTGACAGAATATTGCATACATCAGGTGCATAATACATATTCTATCAGCACAACATGGAACTTTTTCTAAGATAGACCATATTGTAGTCCACAAAAATGCCCTCAACAAATACAGAAAAAAAAAAAAGGAGAAATCATCCACTGTACCTTATTGGATCACGATGCAAT
>VMDO01038663.1:0-13300 GCA_007922755.1 Pedetes capensis
ATTAATACATTGAATGGTTTTTTATGCTTTCAGTTTTAATTTCAGCTCCTTCTATACTATGGGTTCTTAATTGCAGTTTCTTCAACTTGTCCCACAATTCTTGAAAATTGTGGTCACATTTGCTTAGTGTGTGTTTGTGTGTGTGTGTGTGTGTGTGTGTGTGTGTGTGTGTTTGCATGTGTTGATGTCTAAGGTTAGTATCTCCTCAACCTTGTGATGTCTTAGTTTTCCATATATAAGCCTTTCATCTCCCTGGATAAGTTTACTTCTACATTTATTGGTTTTGATAATATTACACACGGGGATGTATTCTCAGTTTTTATTTCTGATAATTAATTGTTAGTTTATAGAAATATAACTAATTTTTCTGTGGTTGTTTTAAATCCTGAAATTTTACTGAATCAATTTATTCATTACAGCAATTTCAGGTACAGTCTTTAAGATTTCCTGTATAAAAGAAAATGTCATCTACAAACAGAAAAATATTATTTCTTATTTTCCAATTTGGATTCCTTTTATTTTTTTCTCTCATGTAATTGTTCTGCCTAGGATTCCCAGTACTATGTTGAATAGAAGTGGGAAGAATGAGCATCTTTGTTTTGTTCCCAATCTTAGAACAAGAGCCTTTGGCTTTTGCACTGTGGACTATGATATTAGCTGCTAGCTTGTCTTAAATAATTTTTATTGTGTAAAAGGATATCTCTATCCTTTCTAAAAAAATTACTAGTGTACATTAATTATACGAAGCAAATAGTTTTATCATAACATTTTCATATACTCACATAATATGCTTTGATCATATTTGCCCCCTTTATTTTTTCTTTCTTGTCTGTTTCCCTCTCCCTCTTTTCTTCTTATTCTTCCACATCTCTAGTAATCCCCCCTTTACTTGCATGCTCTTATTTTGCCCCTAGGTTTCACTGTGAAAGAAAATGTATGAAACTTTTTTGATATTGGTTTTGTTAGGTGCCATTGAGTCAAGTCTGACTCATAGCAACCCTATGTATAATAGAATGAAACATTGTGCCATGCTTTGCACTATTGTCATTGCTTTCCTGCTATACATAGGGTTTTCAATGGGTAATTATTTCAAGATTGTTTTGGGAGTGGGATGCCAGGTCCTTCTCCCATTTTTGTGGTGCTGGGGATTGAACCAGGGCCTCAGAGGGCACAAAGTAGCACTCTGCCAACTGAGCTAGGAACGGCTTATTTTGCTTAACATGGTGGTCTCCAATTCCATCCACTTTCTTACAAGTGACATGATTTCATTCTTCTTAATGGCTCAACAAAACCCCATTGTGTATAGATACCACATTTTCTTTATTTATCCACGGATGAGTAACCTAGGGTGATTACATAGCTTGGCTATTGTGAATGGTGCCACAATAAACATGGATATGCAGGCATCTCTATTGTATGCTGACCTGCTTTAGATCATATATACAGAACTGGTGTGGCACAACCATATGGTAATTGCATTTTTAAGTTTTTGAGGAAAATCCATACTGATTTCCACAGACGCTAAACTAATTTACATTCTTACCAGCAGTGCATAAGAATTATTTTTTCCACCTACTCAGCACTTGCTGTTTTTATTTTGTTGTTGTTGTTGTTGTTGTTGTTGTTGTTTTCTTGATGATAACCACCCTGGCCAGGGAGAGACAAAATCTCAATGTAGTTTTGATTTGCATTTTTCTGATGGCTAAACATGTAACATTTTTCCAAATATTTTAAGAGTATTTATTATGAAGGAATGTTGAATCTTATCAAAATTTTTTTTTGGTTCTATTGTGATTTTTATCCTTCATTCTGTTAATTGTGTATATCACATTTATTGATTTGTGTATGTTGAACCATGCTTGTTTCCCAAGGGAAAATCTCATTTAGTTATGGTGTGTGATCCTCTTAATGTGCTGTCAAATTCAATTTGTCAGTATTTTTTGAGAGTTTTTGCATCTGTGCTCATCAGGAATACTACCCTGTAATGACAAAGTTGGAGGCATAACCCTTTTTAATTTAAATTATATTCCAAAGGTGTAGAAATCAAAACAGTATGGTGCTGGCACTAAAAATCAGACACATACACCAATGAAATTGGATTGTGACCCAGAAATAAATTCATGTATATACAATTAACTACTCTATGACAAGGTCACCTAGGAAACACAATAGGAAAAAGATAGTTTCTTCAGTGTAATGGTGCTAGGAAAACAATACTTATATTCAATAAAATAAAATTGGACCTCTCTCACATAATACTTAAAAGAATTAATTCAAATAAATTAAAGACAAATATAAGTCATTAAAATATAAAAATCATGGAAGAAAATTGGGAAAAAACTAGTTGTCATTGGTCCTTGCCATGATTTTTTGGACAAGACCTTGAAAACAAAGACAACAAGAGCAAGTACAAGCAAGTTGTTGTTGTTAGGTGCCATCGAGTCAGTATTCGATTCATAGCAGCCCTGTATACAACAGGCGAAACACTATTGTCAGTGCTTCTCTGCTGTTCATAGGGTTTTCAATGGCGAACTGAGTTTTGGTAGTGGGTTGCTAGGTCTGTCTCCCAAGCCTACAGCACCTAGTGTTCCCAGGAGGACTCCCATCCAAGTATTAACTAGGCTTAGCTGCTTAGCTTCTGAGATCTAATGGGATTGGATGCCACAGGGCTACGGCTGCAGGCTCAAAAGCAAGTAGAACTATATAAAAGTAAAAATCTTCTGTAAAAGAAAAGAAACAATAAACAAAATCCAAAGAGTACCAAAAATAAATATTTAGAAATCAATCTAATCAAAAACCCTAAAGACTTCTACAATGCAAATTTGAAAATAGTAAAGAAAGTAATTACAGACGATAGTAGAAAATAGAAGCACATCCCTTCCTTGTGGACTGGAAGAATTAATATTGTAACAATGGCTATACTACCAAGAGCAATCTACTGATTCAGTGGAATCCCCATAAAATTTCCAATGATATATTTTGCATAAATACAGAAAATATTCCTAAAATTCATATGGAAGCACAAAAGACTGCATATAGCATATATGTTCAGCAGCAAAAACAGTGTAGGAGGCATCTCAATACCTAACTTCAAACTACATTTACAGGGCATTGTGGCAAAACAGCCTTGTATTGGCACAAAAACAGGCCTGGAGATCAATGGAATACAAGACCCAGATATACACCCATGCAACTATAGCCACCTGATCTTTGCAAAGGTGCCAAAGGCATACATTGGAGCAAAGATAGCCTTTTCAACAAATGGTGTTGGAAAAACTGGATATCCATGTGTAGATGAATAAAAGTAGACCCATACCTCTCAATCTGTGTGAAAATCAGCTCCAAATGGATCAGAGTTCTCAACATAAAACTGACAACCTTAAAACTACTAGAAGAAAAAATAGGAAAAACACTCTAATACATAGACATAGGCAAGTACTTTCTTAGCAAGACTCCAATTGCCCAGGAAACTATACCAAGAATCAACAAATGGGATTATATAAAACTTAAAACCTTCTGTAGAGAAAGGAAACAACTAATAAAGGGGGAACCCAAGGAATGGGAGAAAATCTTTTCATCCTTCACATCTGATAGAAGGTTACTTTCTAGATTATACAAAGAACACAGGAAATTAAGCATCAAAATAACAATCCAATATAAATAAGTGGACAGTGGGACTGAACAGACATTTCTCAAACGAGAAAATACAAATGCCAATAAACACATGAAAAATGCTCAATATCCCTAGCCATTAGGGAAATGCAAATCAAAATTGTACTGAGATTCCATCTGACTCCAGTAAGAATGTCCAAGAACAACAAAACAAATAACAACAAATGCTGGCAAGGATGTGTAGGAAAAGCAATCCTCTTAAACTGCTGGTGGGACTGTAAATTAGTTCAGCCACTAGGGAAATCAATATGAATGTACCTGAGAAATCTAAAAATAGAATGACCATATGATCCAGCTATATCATTTCTAGGAATATATCGAAAGGAAGATAAGTCATCCTACAGGGACACCTGCACTTCTATATTCAATGCAGCACTCCTTACAATTGCAAGGGTATAGAATTAACCCAGGTGTCCATCAACAGGAGATTGGATTAAAAATTGCAGCATATTTGAACTATGGAATATGACTCAACATTAAAGAAGAATAAAATCATCTCATTTGCAGCAAAATCAATTGAACTTCAGAGTATCCTTTTAAGTGAAATAACTCAGGTTCAAAAAGAGAAATAGCACATGTTCTCACTCATATGAAGGTGCTAAACCCTCCATAAAATGGAAAACATACATATATACTCATATGTATATGTTGATAATGTACAAACATACTTATATAAGAATGGAAAATACAAGGTGAGCCAATATGAGCAAGGAGGGAACTACTGGGGAGATTGGTTGATGAGGAAAATGAGGGGAGGAAGGGGAACATAAAGGAGCAAAGAGGGAGAGAAAAAAATACAAAATACAGGATGCAACTCTGAAAATTCAAACAAATGGAAAAATGTCAGGGTATAATCCTTGGTGGTATTTCATATTAATCAAAATTCTTACTTTTTTTCTTTATGTTTGTTTTGTTGTGTAAAATGTTTAAGGAGATGGAAGCATTGAGAAGATTGATTTGAAATTTCAATAATGAATTTATCAACTGACATATTATTCTGTACCCCACTAACATGTATAACTAAAATACTAATAAAATGAAAAGGAAAACTACTTAATGAGAGGAGATATTTTCAAGCAATATATCTGGTGGATGTAAATATCTAAAATATATGAAAACAAGTAAAATTCATTAGCAAAATAATGACAATAATAATGTAGATTAATTTTTTTTGTGTGTGTGTGCCGTACTGGAGGTTGAACCCAGGGCCTCGCGCTTGCATGCTCTGCAAGTGCTGGACCACTGAGCTGTGCCCCAGCCCTTTTTTTTTTTTTTTACTTTTTGAGAAAGGGTCTCTCATTAAGTTATGCAGACTGCCTCTGGTCTCGAACTTGCAATCCTCCAGCCTCCACCTCCCGAGCCACTAGGATTACAGGCATGCGCCACCGTGCCTGGTTAGATCAAGAGTTTTTAGACAAAGGATCTGAATAGATATTTTTCCAAAGAAGACATACAAATGGCACGAAAAGGTGTGCCTCATTACTAATTATCAGAGAATGAAAATTAAAACCACAATGAGAAATCACCTCACACCTGTGAGGATGGTCATTATCCAAAAGTCAATAGGTACACATACATATACACTGTTGCTAGAAATGGAAATTAGCAACACCATTATGGAAAACACTATGGAGATTCCTCAAGAATTAAAAAAAAAACCATAAACTATCATATGCTCCAGCAGTCCCTTTTCTGGGTAATTACAAAAGGAAATGAATTCAGTACATCAAAGAGATATCTACATGCTCATGTTCTTTGCAGCATTATTCATAATAGCTAAGATATGGAAACAGCCTAAATGTCCATTGATGGATGAATGGATAAAGAAAATGTGGCATATGATAAAATATTATCCAGTCATAAAACGAAGGAAATCCTGCTACTTGCAGCATAATGGATGAACCTGGAGGGCATTTCATTAAGAGAAATAAGCCAGAAAGAGAAAGACAAATACTGCATGTAATATTGTGCTGCATATTTGAAGTTTTCTAAGAAAGTAGATCTTAAAAGTTCTCATCCACTGGGCTGGGGATATAGCTCAGTGGTAGGGTGCTTGCCAAGCACGCAAACACACTGGGTTTGATCCCTAGTACCACCAAAAAGCAAAGTTCTCACCCCAAAGGCAATTTTTGAGGTAATGGACTAATTAATTAACTTGGTGTGGTAATCATTTCACAAGGTATATTTATATCAAATCATAAAGGTAGTATGCTCTAAATATATACAATATGATAACTTTGTCAATTATATCTCAATAAAAGTTGAAAAATTAACCACAAATAGATAAATGTAATGAAATTTTTGTTTTTGTTGTGGTTAGGTGCTGTCCTGTCGTGTCTGACTCATAGCAGTCCTCATAGGATTTCAATGGCTGCTTCACAATTGCCTTGGGACTGGATTGTCACATCCTTCTCCCAATGAAATTTTTAGGCGAAAATTAAGCTGAACTCCTCTAAATTATTACAGTTAGAACAGAAACAAGCCTTATATATAAGTTATTATTCACATAGATTCTACCAACAGGTTGTTGTTATTAGGTGCTGCTGAGTCATGCCCAACTCAGTCGGAATGAAAACTTCTGGACACTATGCCATGGCCAGCACTAGGTCAGTGCTCCTCTGCTAGCCATAGGGTTTTCAATAGCTGATTGTTTTGGGAGTGGGCTGCCAGGTCCTTCTCCCATTTTTGTGGTGCTAGGAATTGAACCCAAGGCCTTAGCAGTACAATGTAGCACTTTACCAACTGAGCTAAAACCCAGGCCCCTCCACAGCTAGTAGAAGTATACTATCTATTATCTATTTATTTGGAACAGTGCCTATTTGTACTGAAATCAATCTTATTAGCATACTCTACAATGTTTTTATACTTAATCTTAAAATATAGGTCTAGATTGAGAGATAAAATAATGATCCTAAAACTGTCAGCTTTACTATATGCTGCCACTTCATGTATATAAGACAGATGTTGTTATGCTCTTGGTGATGTCAATATGACTTATGTCAAAGCTACATATTGGAATTTCTCAAGAAGCAACCTTACTTTAGATCCAACTCCCAAATAACAATAATGTAACAAACATATTTTACCAGGTTCCTGGCTAAAATTGTTTTATAGTGTACCTACACTCACATTTAACACAATGTCCCAAAAGAAAAATAGTAAACTATGGATGGCTAGCAACCAGTTCTACCTGAAAAATGAAATATATATATATTTATATATTTCAGGATTGTTTTGAGAGTAGGCTGCCAGGTCCTTCTCCCATTTTTGTGGTGATGGAGATTCAACCCAGGGCCTCAGAGCATGAAGAGTAGCACTCTACCAACTTGGCAAAACCCCAGCCTGCCTCACTAATTAGATACTATTAAAGCAATATGGAGACATATGGAGTTTAGGACTTACAGACAAATAAATACTAAAGTTAAGATACGAAAATACATAGATGAACAATATGTAAGTTTCAATAAAAGAAGGCAATATGTGGTTAGAACTGTTATGAGAATTAACCGTAACAAGGAAACACTAGTGGAGGCGGAACATCTGATTTTTCCCTCCTATGCCAACTTACTTTGAAATAGAAAAGGCAGCAGTGTAACTTAGGTACTCTGATAATTATTTAGTTATCATATCTGTCGATTCACTTTACATTAGTCAAAATATCAATCTGATAGCTTTTCAATGTCCCTCAGGATCTCGTAAGCATTGCTTGTTATTAGATTGTGTATTGATTGACATGCCCCCAAAGCAAACACTTTGTTTTCTTTTCCAACATAGTTTTACAAAAACACATTAAAGAAGGTATCTTATCTTAGTTTTAGTTCTTCATGGGTGGTTTAATAGTTTTTCAAAGTTCAGAAATGGTAACTACCTTTCAGTGGAAATGAAAACTCTTCAAACTGACCCAAAAGACAAAACAACAACAACAAAAAAATGCTTCTGCTGAAATTAAATGATAAAGAAAAAAGTAATAAAAGTGCTTTTTGTTCAACTTTACCTCAAACTTTATTGCCCAAAGCAGAACTCAAATTCCATGACTTCTACTATGAAGGGTCTACTGATTAATAAATCATGCTTTGTCAAATCAAATCTAACCTACAACATATATCTAGTTCATGTGTGTTAAAGGTATTCTTAAATATGAAAGCAATAGTCATTCTGAAAGATATTTTCAGTGCATATATTTTTGATATGGGATAAATATATGAGAAAGTTTGCTACGACATGACTTTCCATAAATTCCATTTTTCCTATGGAAAGGAGTGGCAAAGTGGTAGAGAATGTTGTCAAGGAATTAAGGGGGGTTTTCTTTTTTGTATCCATCTCTGAAGACCACTAGCATTTGCTAAAGAAGCAGTTCCAACATTGATAATACCACTATTGTAGAACCCATACCAACAGGTAGGTCTAGGCTTTGCTAGTACAACTTCCTGTGCAAAAGTGAAGTCTCCCTGATAGAGAAGCTAGAAACATTCTATGTCACTGCAGCTGATGGGTAATTTCTCATCTTTAATAAGGAAAAATAAGACCTTTAGTTTAGAATCATCAGAAAATGCAATGTTTTTCCATAGCTTCATTAATTCAATGAGAAAAATAATGCGTATTGATTTACTGTTTATATGTGATTATAGGACTGGGATAGCTATGTAAAACAAATACAAAGCTTTCAGAAGTCCCATTCATTTCACTGAAAATTGTGTCTTGCTAAAAATGGATTACAGGCAATTGTTACATTTGATACACCAGGAAGGAAAAATTCAATCCCAGTAATATGTCTTCAAAGTAGAAATTCAATTCACAGAATGGCCAAATTTAGTAACTGTATGATATTGATCTATGTTCAAAGAATGTTTGCCCCACTCTTGTTAAGAATGATGATTATACGAATAATTTCCCCATCTGTTATGAATATTTAAGCATCAGAATTGTGACTTTAAAAGTCACATGAAAGAATAAAAAGACTACTCTCCAAGACTGCAGAATATGAAGTCCACACAGAATCTACTACTCTCAGTAAAAATGTTGTCCTGCTGTTTTAAAGTATTTCAAATACTACTCTTGCACAATGTTCCATAACAGCAGTTGTAGTTTGCTAACATTCAAAGGGCTTTCATTCTAGTGGGATAGGTTGTTTTATAGTGTAGGTATACTCACATTTAACACAATGTCCCAAGAGAAAAATAGTAAACTATGGATGGCTAGCTACCAGTTCTACCGGAAAAATGAAGATCCATTATTTACTAATACTTAGGGTGTAGTCATAGATGTCTTCAGTTAAAACTACAAAAATGTCTACTTCTTTTAAAAACCTAATAAGGTTGCTCACAGCAATAGTATCTTCCTTATGTCCCTCTGTATATGGTACATAAGAAAGCCCTTTACAAGGCTTCTTTATTGTACAACATCCCGTTTTTCAAGATGTGAAAACCAATTCTGAATTACTGAAAGAAAACTCAAACATGGGCAAAATGTATTCATATTCCAGCCACTATTCTAAATGCTGTCCATTGATCTTTATCTTATAAACATAAGATGTAAATTCCAAATGCTTTAGCCTATGTCTGTGGTAATATTCTCAGAGTCATCTCTTCTATTTAAAGATCACAGTACTTTCTTTTGTGAGATTCCTTCCTGCTGGATGCAGTGGTGCATGCCTGTAATCCCAGCGGCTCAGGAGGGAGAGGCAGGAGGATCGCAAGTTCGAGACCAGAGGCACTCTGAGTAATCTAGTGAGACACTATCTCAAAAAGAAAATTAAAAAAAAAATGGGCTGAGGGTGCAGCTCAGTGGCACAGCACTTGCAAAGCATGCAAGCGTAAAGCTCTGGGTTCAATCCCAGTACCGAAAAAAAAAAAAAAAAAAAAAAGGATTCCTTCCCATATCTGCTTTGCTAAAATATGCCCAGAAATTTTTAGGTGATTAACTATGAATTGAGCTGGGATTTAGCGCAGTTGGTAGAGCATTTCTCCGCACTCTGAGCACCCACGTTCAATCGCCAGCACTGCAAAAAAGGAGGAAGGATGTGGCAGTCCACACTGGAAGTAATCTCGAAGCAATCAGCCATTGAAAACCCTTGAGGTTCACTATGAATTGGACTGGATTCCATGACACCTAATAAAAACTATGAATTGGCTGTTTTGTTCTTCACTTGTACTTGTTAAACTGCTATTTTTTCAACTCAACTTTGTAAGAATTTTCTTTGAGATAGTGGCCCCAAATCATCATACCTTTTTACTGCCTCCTCTATGTATTTGAGTCTTCAGTATGACAGATTCTAAAACAAAGGATGCCATATAGCAAAATTTAAAACATTTCAGTGACCTCAGGAGCCTAGATTAGGAAGGTAACATGGGTGCGGTAGAATGATTTATAACAGAATGCCTAGAAGGCATTTCCATCCCACTGATTGGGTCTGATTTTAGAAATAGAAACAAAATTGTCTTCTGATTCCCAGAAGTTTGGGCAATCAAGAGGGTCCCAGCATCCTGCTGGAGTTACTAGGAGTATGCACCAGAGAGAATAAGGTTTATGGCCACCATGTCCCACATGACAACCACCAAATTGGAAATGACTAGATTCACTGATTTTTGTGCATTTCCCATGCTAAGGCCTGGAGCTAAATCACTCTATAGGTCCCTGGGAGAGTGGTAGAGAAAGGAATTGCTAATAATAAGTCCCACTCTGTAGTTTTCTTGAGAAAAAAGATATTTACAAGCATTTCCTCCTCAAAAGACTTCTTTTAAACTTCAAGCTACAAAATAATATCAATCTTTACCTGCAAAATTATATCAGGTCTATCTAAAATAATCATATACAATATAATAGTTTCAAACATAAAATGTCCTTCAACTACTAAGTATGTCTTTAAAAATAGTGACATTTTATAAAGTGTATATATGCAAAACACATCATACAAGTGCATGTGTTTGATAGATAAATGCAATATTTCTTAATCTTAGACTGCTTCTTATCTTCTATTTCATTTACTTGTATCTCATTTATATCAAGATCTATACCTGGGTGAAATTAAAAACTAATTTCTGAGAATTATGCAACAAGATATTTTTAGACTTCTATATTCTTCCGCATAAAGACTTTCCCCAAGTCATATGCTCAAATGCATGCATACATTACATAATTTCGTCAAGATTTTTTAGGAAATTCTAGCATGAGTATAGGATTTCCTGGGGAATTTTTTGATAGCACCCATTTTGTGGTAACTATTCTGCCTGGTTGACAACTATCCAGACTGACTAACAGCAACAACAATATGCACCGGAGGTCCAACATTCTATAGGGATATCTGTAGATTCAGTGTTCTAGAGTTAAATTATAGGCTCTGTACTCTAATAATTGAAGTATGTGCTCAGGAATGAAAACATATGTGCATAACAAATAAAATATTGCATTGAGGTACATCTTTAAGAATTTTAACCTTGCCTGATTTCATTTAAACATCAACAAGTATACCTTAATGAATTGCATAAATGAATGTGGGGGAATTTTCAATTGCTGCACTGGATGAAGGGGCTGGGATTTAGCTCAGTGGGTAGAGTGCTGTGCTTCAGTCTCTGAGGCCCCAAGTTCAATTCCCAGCACTGCAAAAATGGGAGAAGGGCCTGGCAATCCACTCTCAAGGCAATCCCAAAGCACTCAGCCATTGAAAACCCTATGAGGGTCGCTATGAGTCGGATACCGACTCGACGGCACCTAACAACAACAACAACTTCTAACTTCAAATTTGCAATCCTCCCCTGGGATTAAAGGCGTGTGCTACCATGCCAGGCCTAGTTCAATATTTTAAATAGCAAAAATTAAAATAAGGAAACATATTTGAATCTAAATCCAAACATCCAAATCAAAATTCTAAAATCAAAATACTGACACCAAATACAAATGACAGAAACAGTTTTCTTACTTTTTATGGTCATTTATAATGCTTACAAATACAATATATTTTTTAATTAACCTTGTGTAGGCTTGCAAAGTTTTACAATTCAAAAACTATGTATTATATACAAGATCATGTTACTGGAAAAGCTTATTCAGTGTCAATACTTTAATACTATAAAGTTGAAAGTAAAAATGATAATATCTGCAACAAGAGGAGTGTGAAAAAAGCAAAACATAATAAGAAGTCAAAACAAAATAACGTAAATATGCACTTCCAAAATGCCTCATAGATATATGATTTGGAGCCCAGTTTTCAACCTGCTTATACTTCCAGAGCTGCAAAATGAAAATAACAATGGCACCTATACTAAAAGTGGTGTTGTAGAAAGTGTAATCAACAAGAAATATCAAAATACATCATAGTTTACTAGATAAAAAGTTCAGAGTACTCAATTTCACTATGGAAAGGATTTATCATGAATTTGTGTGTATGTATGTGTTTGTGTATGTGTGAGAAATCTTCTTTATCCTTTATATTTGCTGTGCATTCCTATTAAAAATAGTATGTGGTGATACTACATGCCTGCAGCCTACCACTGTGGTGCCCGATCCCATCAGATCTCAGAAGCTTAACAGGGTCAGGCCTGGACAGTCCCTGGAGACCTCCTGGAAATCCATGGTGCTGTAGCCTTGAGAGAATGACTTGGAAGCCCAGTCCCAAGAAACAATCAGCTATGTAAAACCTTATGAATAGCAGAGAAGCACTGACAGTAGTGCCAGGCATGGCACAGAGTCGGGTAGTGTTTCGTACAACTCTATGTTGTACATAGAGTTTCTATGAGTCAGACCGACATGACAGTACCTAACAATACTTACATACTAAAAATTGTCTAGCTCTCTAAATTATTGGTTCATCCTAAAAGTAGTTCAAATTTGGAAATATGCAGCAATTTTAAAATGGCTAAGTGTTTCAAAATCTTACAAGTACATAAACATAGAAGATGAGGTTTAGCTATTATAAAAGGCTAATGATATTAATGCTCTGTAAGAAAATCATATTCTTGTTATATTTTTAAAAAATTGCCATTATTTTAAAAATATATTCTTTATCGTATGATACTATGCATAGACTGCATTTTTCAATCAATTGATGATTGATTGTTTCTTTTTGTAACTTTTTTATTAGTATTTTTTTTTTCAGTACTGGGTGTTGAACCCAGGGCCTTGCGCTTGCGTGTTTTGCAAGTGCTGTTCCCCTGAGTTGCATCCCAGTCCAGTTTTTACTTTTTGAGACAGGGTCTCGCTAAACTATGCAGACTTCCTCTAGTCTCAAACTTGCAATCCTCCTGCCTCTGCCTCCCAAATCTCTGGGATTATAAGCATGCTCCATTGTGCCCAGCCAGTAATTTTTAATGCACAACATAATGGGTCTCATTATGACATTTCCACATATGCATTTCATTGTACATTGCTCACATTAACTTCCCCCTTACTCTCATTTTTAGGATACCAGAACTGATATGCTTCTGTCATAAAAATCTAAGAAATTCATTAAAATCTACATTTCTCCTGACTTTAAAAGATATTTATAATAGATTTAAAATCTCAAGGGTAATACAAGGATACTGTGCATCAAATTCATCATATACAATAAAACTGACCTTCTTAATTTGGGATTAAAAAGGTCCTACAAATATAAGAACTGCTTTTAGGGTTATTTTTTACTTTAATTGTGAAG
>VMDO01038664.1:0-13299 GCA_007922755.1 Pedetes capensis
GAAAAGTAAAGATGTCACATTGAAGACGAAGGTGTGCCTGACTCATGCCATGGTATTTCCAGTCGCATCATATGGTTGTGAAAGCTGGACGTTGAACAAGGGAGACAGGAAAAGAATTGATGCTTTTGAATTGTGGTACTGGAGACATCTATTGAATATACCATGGACTGCCAAAAGAACCAACAGATCTGTCCTAGAAGAAGTGCAACCAGAGTGCTCCTTGGAAGCAAGAATGACCAGACTGCATCTTATGTATTTTGGACATGTAGTTAGGAGAGACCAATCTCTGGAGAAAGACATCATGTTTGGGAGAGTGGCAAGTCAACGAAAAAAGGAAAACCTCCACCAGATGGATTGACGCAGTATCTGCAACAATGGGCTTAAACATAAATAAAATCATGTGCCTGGCACAGAATTGCGAAGTGTTTCAAATTGCTATACATAGGGTCGCTATGAGTCGGACTTGACTCGACGGCACCTAACAACAACAAGAACATAAAGTGGGCATTAATTGTGTCTGGGAGAAATTTTTGTTAGTGAGTCATCTTAATAATCTTCCCAGGAAAGCCCGGCCAAAACATAAATGAAGGTATAAAACAACACATGGAGGCACAAGGAGAAAAGCAGGAATAAAAGTATGGGTTTCTGACATCCTTGGTGTTCTGTTTATCTGAAAAATTATAAAGGTGGACTTTCAATTTCCCTTCCTCAAACTACTTTTCAGGGAAATGGGGTTGATAAATAAACCATGGCATATTCACATAATGGAAAGCAATATAGCAGATTAAATGAATGCTCTGTGTGCATGAACATGAAATAATCTCAAAAACAAGGTGAATAAGGCAAGTTGTATGTATGAGAGAATTTAAATTTTTGAAATATGCAAAGTAATACTATATATTGTTTATGCACATATATAGCAAAAACATACATAAAGAAATGCATAGAAATAAGACTAAATTCAAGATAGTGTTTATAGCCAGGAAAAAAATATAGGCATGGAGGAAGAACATTAGATCAGGAAAGACTATACAAGAATTAAAGAAGCTCCATTCTAAAAGTACTATAAATTAATGAAGTTATATAACATCCATGAAAATGATCAGGGACAGTAAAACTCAAAGGAAACAAATTATAACTAGCCATAGCTTGTCTGGGCTGGGATTTATCTCAGTTGGTAGAGCGCTACACTGCAGTCTCTGAGGTCCCAAGTTCAATTCCCAGCACCACAAAAATGGGAGAAGGGCCTGGCAATCCACTCCCAAGGCAATCCTGAAACAGTCAGCCATTGAAAACCCTATGAGGGTTGCTATGAGTCAGATACCGAGTCGATAACACCTAACAACAACAACAACCAATAGCTTGTCTATGTTTAGAAGGACAATTTTTATAGTTTTAATTATTAAATAAATGGAAATTACAAGTAATGGGGGAAAATTTTACTTTTACCACTGACGCAGGTTAAGTATTTGGGGATAGGGAGAGGCCTGGCACTGTCTTTCTCACTTCATAGATAGGAAATAGGGCCAAAGAGATTATGGAACTGGACAAAGCCACACAGTCCAAATCATTTGGCTCCTACTTTAATGTTAGTTTCATTGGTCCTAACAGGAAACCTAATGATTCAACAGAAGGAGAGAATAGGGAAGAAGTAGGAGAAGATAAGAACTGGGATAGGAATAGAAGCAGTGACTGAATAAATCATGATATAGCTTACTTAATGACACGCCATACAAGCTGGACACTATAGCACACACCTATAATCTCAACAACTCAGGATATTGAAGCAGGAGAATCAGGAATTTGAGACCAAAGACAGCCTGCACAACTTAGTGAGACCCTGACTCAAAAATTAAAAAATAAAAAGGGGTGGTGGGTGCAGCTCAGTGGTAGAGCACTTGCCTAGCACCCATGTGGCCCTATGTTCAACCCTCCAATGTTCGGGTGAAAAAAAGAAATACTGTACAGCTATTAAAATAATAGTAACAAAGGATATGGAAGACAGGTACAAAACAGTATGTTAACTGTAAATAATAGAACAAAATTATATGCAAATATAAATTACAGTTATATAGAAATAGAGAAAAACAAAATAACATACTCTAAGGATAGTGTGAAGGGCTGGGATTTAGCTCAGTTGGTAGAGCTCTGTGCTGCAGTCTCTGAAGTCCCGAGTTCAATTCCCAGCACCGCAAAAATGGGAGAAGGACCTGGCAATCCACTCCCAAGGCAATCCCAAAACAGTCCGCCATTGAAAACCCTATGAGGGTCGCTATGAGTCGGATACCGACTTGATGGCACTGAACAACAACAAAGGATAGTGTGAACCTGCAGACATACCACTGTGGCATCTGATCCCATTAGATCTTGGAAGCCACCCAGGGTCGGGCCTGGCTAGTATTTGGACGGGAGACCACCTGGGAACACTAGGTGCTGTAGGCTTGGGAGAAGGAGCTGGCAACCCACTCCCAAGAATCAATCAGCCATTGAAAGGCCTATGAACAGCAGAGAAGCACTGACAATAGTGTTTTATCTATTGCACGTAGGGTCACTATAAGTCAGATACTGACTCGATGGCACCTAACAACAGTGGAAGTATATATTATTATGCTAGTCCCAATATTATGGGTGACTTTTTGTTCCTTTTCTCTATTTCCCAAATTTTCTTTCATGTGATAATACTTTGATAATTTGATATATTTCAAAAGGCCCTCGTATGAGAAAAAAACTTGAAGCCAAGCAATCATTGGGGAAAGCCTATTTGCTGTAGAAATTGCAACAAAAATGAATGTGTGTGAATATTTTAAAACTACTTGTAATCACAAAAATATTAAACTGTGCAAGGGACAATAATTAGCTCAAAAGCCCTTGTCTCTTCAGTTACTGGAGAAAACCTAGGTCAAGTTGATAATGACTTTTAATCAATTCCATCTCTTGACCTTTCAATGGAGTGACCTTTGGAGAACTAATTGGAGTCCTTGTGTTATTTTCTAGGAACAGCTGTTCAGATTATAAAATTCATGGGAACCTGTATTCCTCTTCTTGGAAATCCTACCCTAGATGCCAGGAACCAAATGCCACAGAATAAATGTAAGAATAAAGTTACTACTGCCTCCCCTCACAAAGGTGTGGAACACATAATAAGAGCAGTAAAAGGAAATATTTTCAGCTTTTCTGTAGAAAGAGCAAGGATATATTTATAAGACAATACATATACCAATGGATGTATCAAGTCTAAGATACCTCTCACTTATCCTAAATCCATCCAAAGATACTCAGAGATATATCCAAATGTCAATAAGAAAGATTTTATGTTAGCCACCCGAAGGATTTTCTGAATGCTTGATGAAATCCAGATTTTTGTACCTGTTTTTCCTTATTTTGACAGCAATATGCAATATAAGTGTGTTTAGATGAATTTTCTCAGGAGAATTTTCTCAGAAATTTCTCAGAATTTTCTCAGTGGTATGTCTGCAGGTTCACACTATCCTTAGAGTATGTTATTTTGTTTTTCTCTATTTCTGTATAACTGTATTTCACATACACAGGAGTGGTGTTCAAAATGTTGAACAATCAACATACATGGTATACCATGGAACATGAACTTACCACAAGCAGCTACTTGAGGGTAACTGAGAGCACCAGGCAGCACGCCAGCACCAGAACCCCATACCCCACCTCCTTTCATGGGGAGCTCAGTAGAACACTACAGATGGAGGCTAGCAAGAGATAGGTAAGGAGACCTGGGTGAAAGATTGTGCGGGAACCATGGCACCCCATTTCCAGTGGCTACTCTTGGCCATAGTGATCAGGGGTCACTTGAGAGACCTGAGGGTAATGGGTTTGTTTGTTTGTTTGTTTACCTAATAGTTAGAATTATTCTAATACTTTAACAGCCTCTTCTTCTGGAGTATCCCATCCAAATATCACCATACTCTTGCATAGTGGCATTCTCTGTCATTTATACACACACACACAAACACACACACACACACACACACACACACAATTTCCCCTGGCTAGAGCAGACTAAGATCCACCCCCAGAGAATATAATGTGGGTTCATATAATATCTTGTTGTTGTTGGGTGCTATTGATGCAGATCTGACTCATAGTGATCCTATGTACAGCAGAACCAAACACTACCAACACTGTGCCATGTACATGACCTTTTTATGTTTGAGCCCATTGTTGTACACACTGTGTTTCTTCTCATTTTGAGTTGTGCCACATCAGCAAAAGGAGATCCTAGGGGATTTACTCCATTCTCATCATTCAGGTTGACCCTAATTTGAGGAGGCAACCTTTTCCCTGTCATTTTTTGAATGCCTCCCAGTCTTGGGGCTCATTTTCCAGCACTATATTTGACAGTAGTTCTCTGCTATCCATAGGATTTTCAATGGCTAATTGTTTTGGGAGTGGGCTGCCGGGTCCTTCTCCCTAGTCTGTCTTAGTCTGGAAACTCAGCTGAAACCTGTCTACCATGGGTGACCCTGCTGGTATCTGAGATACTGGTGGCATAGCTTTCAGCATCACAGCAACATGCAAGCTGCATAGCACAAGCTGACAGACACATGAAGGACACATAATATCCATATATCTTTATATGTATATATGTGTATTGTTCACCAGAAACATTGATCCCTGAAAAATTACTCCTTTCCAATTCTCCTAAGTAAATGGAGACCACCTATCATTCTGACTTTAGTCGCTACTGCAATTCTGCATTGGCTGTCACAAGAGTAAGCGAAGAGCTTGTGTGCCTTTTCCCTATAATCACTCAGCTATATGCCAACCCTTGCACTATGTTCAATAATGTTAGGAGCTGGGAGTCTGAAAACTCTCTTTCCCAGGTGCCTTTGTCAATTGGATTCCTGCCAACCAAAGGCACTAGAGAAAATCGCCTGGTGTCAGGAGGGGAAAGGATGCTGTGTTGCTGCTCTCTTCCTCACCCCAACCCCTTTGTTCTGACAATGATTCTGGAAGAATCTTCTGTCCCTAATCCACAGTCCAGCTCTAGAGTGACAATTCTTCCCCTGCTCTCCTAAGTAATGTACCACCACTTCCTCCCTTTTCCACCCTGGGTAGCAACTGCTTCCTGAAGTTATTAATCTCTACTTTATGTTAACTTTCCCTCCTCTTGCCTTGCAACCTATTTCCTGTGTTAAATCCCATTTGAAATACCTCATGTGCTTTTTTCTCTTCTGGTGATATAACAACTTTGCAAGAATTGGTAGAAACTCACTCTTGAGTCTATTTCCATTGAAGAGCAATGAAATAGAAAACATATTCTAGAAGGCGACTGTGAAAACTGACTAGCACCTACCTGTTTCCTCTTGCTCTTTTCAAAAACTATAGAAGGACTGTGGTTCAGAAATCTTTTGCAGAGTATCTCAGTTTACCTCCTCATCCTCAGAGAAAATGAATTCTCTGATTCTTTTTCACATTTGCTTGTCATTTCTTTTTCTTTTTTTTCCTTCTAATATTTATTTTGTTGGTAAATATTGGTGGGGTACAAAGTAATACATCTAATTTCTTTTACTTTTCTTCTTTTTTCAACATGAGCCTGACTTCAGTTTGCAACCTTTCTCCTTGACCTTCATCTGATCTGTCACCTAATCGCTCTCCTCTTTCCTTTTGTCCCTGATGAAGCATATCTCCACCTGGGTCAAAGGTAGCAAGCTGCTTTTCATCTGAAACTGCACCTCATGCCCAGAACTTGTACTACCAGAAATTTCCTCATAGGCTTTATTAAGTAACACTTATATACATGTTTCTTATAATTGAAAACCCAAGTCTACTGTGCACCAAAGATACCTTGATCCTTTTCTGTTAACCTTGGTGATACTGCTCCAGTCATCTACATCTTCTGTTTTCAGATTGGTTTTCATTTGTGTTTTCTATCAATTTCTGAACACAAATGTCTTTTTACTTCATGTAGTTTGATTTTGTTCACTGCTGGGTTTTTACACTAAGAGAAGCTCTTGGGTATAATTGTGCCTGCTTTGACAATGAGTCAGAGGAAAGCCGTTTCTTCACAAAAGTGCTTAAAATCTTGGTGCCAATGGCTTCAGTTCAGGCCCCAGAGAAATGAAGAAGCATATCCAACACTGCATCCCATTTGGCATCTGGTTTCTCTCCATAAAAGATCCTGCATTCAGTGAGGCCTTAAATCTGGGACTCTCAATTTGGACAGCAGCAGACTGCCAACAAAACTCAATCAACTAATCATTGTGGGTCAACCCTGAATGCTACCTGATTGGATTAAAGCTTCAGACTGCTCCATCTATGTAGCCTGCTAAATCAATTTGAGAGGTCTGGATACTGCATGAGTTAATTCTTCATGATGTTTTCAAGCCAAAACAATCCACTATCACAAGTGCAAATTGAGGACAACATTTATATTTTTGCTTATGTGCCAAGTTAGGCTGTAAACACTTGAAGTATGTTAATTGATCTTCATGGCAATCCTAGATGGGAGAGATTATCATCTCCATTTTTCAGGTGAGGAAACTGAGGCATAGAGAGGATAATTAATCTACTCCAGTTCCGACAGGTAGTAAGTGTCAGACCAAGAATTTCTCTCCAAGCATTCTGATGCCAGGGTCCATGTTCATAACTATTACCCCAAACTGCCTTTCAAACTTCCCTTTCCATATTCTGACTTGGAATATTTACCAATCACATATAATTATCTGGGTTCTCCTTCTAAGGTACTTTGTACTCTAGTATTGCTGTTCTTAGTAGTAACATTTCTCATATCAACCCACAGGACTACCACTGTTAGGGAGCCTGCTATGGGCCAGACATTGTGCTAGGGGCTTTTATATGCATATAATCTAATCTCATTGCCCCAATAATGCTAAGACGTGGTTATTAACTCTTGTATCCAGACAGTTTCAGTTACCTTCCCTTTGGCTAAGTAACCTACACAAGATCAAGCAATTAGAAAGTGGGAGAGGTAGAATTCAAACCTAGGCCTATGACTTCAGAGTATGTACTCTTGACAAAAGTGGCTTCCCCTTTGCTATTGCCCTTCCAATCAGCTTTGGTAAAGCAGCCCCTACCAAGTCTCTACATTGATTTCTCTGTTCCTCTAGCATAGCTGCCTGAAAAGACCCTCACAAGAACCTCTTCTCTGATTGCCCCCAGAGGTTCCTGGACTCAGATTCCTGTCCTGGATCTGCCACTTTATGTGACACAGAGGAGATCACTAAATTTCTTTGAGTCTCTATAGCCTCCTTTCAAAACTGTCATAAACACATAGACTTCACAAGATTAGTGTGGGGATTCAAACCTAATGTACATATATGTGTGTCAAATGCTGCAATAGTTTAATTACCATAAAATAATAGGATTTTCAGCATCATCAAAACTATATAACATAAGGTGTCTGAGCTTTAAGATACTAGGAAGCATAATTATTTTCTTCCAGAACAACTGGGTCAATGCTTTGGGCGGCCATTTCTTGGAGCCAAGTGGAGAAAGTTCTAAATTAGAGCTTTCTCCCACTTTTAAAGGGTCTGGTAAAATTCTGGTGCTTATCCACAAAGTTAGGACTGCTTACAGGAAGCCATTTGTCAAACCACAATTTGAGCAAAGAGTTATACCTCCAAACAATAGTTATTTAAAGAACTTAGACTAATTTTTCAAGAAAGTCCAGTAAATGGTAAAACCAGTGTTTTTCTCTGAGGAAGAAAACTTCTTGAGAACTATTTATAGAAAAGGAAATAAAAATGGTTGTGATTAGAAAGGCCTCTAATGAATATATCTGCTGTAAAATACATATATCAAAATATTGAAATAAAAAAGAGTTATTACTATTCCTCATCAGCAACTTACTGCAAATACATAGTTCAACTCACAATAAATTATAGTCATATGTATATGCACTTAATTTTTCAAAATAGTCATAAAGTTTAATGAAGTGAACTCCCAGTGGCAGATTTATTACTATTCACTTAATACAAATGAAGCAAATAAAAAGCATTTAACAACAAACATGATGCTTTCACCATTAGAACATGCCCACTAATTGTAAAGTACTCTCAATGGCACCTAACAACAACAACAATTTGTTTAATTCTTTCATTTATGGTCAAATTCAGCCAAAGCCAAATCCACTTGCTTTATGGTACACACTCAACTGTGTATTCTTTCTGACACTTCCTTTATTTTGAATCTGCTCTGAATCTTGTGATATGCCTGGCATATTCCAGTTCATATATAGCCAAAGAATTAATCAAAAGTTAGTACTTTCTGGCACCACCAGATTTAATTGCTTGGGCTTGGGTTAGTTAAAAGGCACAAGGCCAGTAAAACTTGCCAGAAAAATAATACAGTAAATTTAGCACTTACTGCCTTGAGGTCTTCATTAACATGAGTATCATTCATTATAAACTCAGGATAGCCAACTTTTGCCAAAACAGCTCTTGCCTATAAAAAGGGAAAAAAAGAAAGAAAAATGATGTCAGAGTTTCTGCACTTAAATCATTAATAATCACAGGATATGGGAATGCAATCTTCATCTGAAAAGTCCATTTACTGTGCAAGCCACTGTGAAGGACAAAGAAAAAGTTAGTCCTTGGCATCAGTGAACTAAAAATGTAGGGAATTTAACAAATAACTAATATAAAAATAAATGAAGGTCTTAATAGAAACAGTATTGTTATCAAAGCACAGAACAGAGATCATTTCTTTATGGGGAAAATATAAGTCTTGGAGAATAGTTAGGATTTCAAAATGCATACCTAAGAGGAAGAACATTCCAGAAAAGGAAACAACAAATTGGCAAGATACTTGTGAACCACACATCTGATAAAGAGTTGATTCAATCAGGTGTGGTGGCTCACACCTGTAATCCCAGCGACTTGGGAGGCAGAGGCAGGAAAATTGCAAGTTTGAGGCCAGAGGCAGTCTGCATAATTTAGTAAGACATTGTCTCAAAATAAAAAGTAAAAAAATGGGTTGGAGGTGCAGCTCAGTTGTAGGGCACTTGCAAAGCATGCATGAAGTCCTGGGTTCAACCCCCAAGTACCACAAATAGTACACATAAGAAACTCAAATGACTCCATAACAAGAAGCAAAAAAACTGTGTTTTAAAATGAGCAAAGGTTCAAGAAGACTTTTCTCCAAAGAAGACAAACATGTCCAACAGGCATATGAAAAATGTCTCAACATCACTAATCACTAAGAAAATATAAATTAAGACCCCAGTGAGATATTACCTCACACCTGCTAGGCTGGCTGTTATAAAAAAAAAAAAGCCAAGAGGTTACAAAAATGCTGGTGAGGATGCAGAGAAAAGAGAACCCTTGGACACTGCTGGTGGAAATGTAAATTGGTGCAGTCACTGTGCAGAACAGTATGAAGTCTGCACAAAAAATTAAAAATAGAAACACAAGATCCAACAATTCCACTCTGTGTATGTACCCAAAGAAAGTGAAATTGGCATGTCAAAGAGACATCTGCACTCCCATGTTGACTTCAGCACTCTTCACAATATCGAAGAAATGGAAACAACCTAAGTGTCCATCAACTGACAAAGGGATAAAGAAAATTTGGTACATATGTAAAATAGAATACTATTCAGCCATACAAAAAGAATAAAGTCCTGTCATTTGTGACAATATGGATAGAAGTAGAGATCATTATGTTAAGTGAAATAAGGCAGATACAATAAGACAAGTACTGCAAGATTGCATTCATATAATCTTAAAAAGTCCAACTCAGGAACAGAAAGTAGAATGATAGCTACCAAGGGCTGGGGGATTTAGGAAGATGTTGTTCAAAGGATACAAAATTTCAGTTAGACAAGAGAAATAAGTTTTGATCTTTTGTACCACATGATGACTATAGTTAATAGCAATACTATGTCTTCTTTAATCTAATATGCACCCTTTCAACCATTTTGTTGTTGTTAGGTAGGCTAAAAAAAATCAGATGTGGATTAGAATTGTATGTAGATTGGATTTGAGGTTAAGGGCTCAACCATGAATCCAATCTGTACATAATTCTAATCTGTGTATGATTTTTTACTCCTCTAAAACTGTTGAAAGGGTACAATTTAGATCTGAGATCATATGATATATTGTATACTTTGAAAAATGCTGAGAAATTAGATGTTAAATGTACTTAACACAAAAATGATAAATATGAGGTAATGCACATGCCAATTAGCTTGATTTAGTCATTCTACAATGTATATATACACCAGAACATCCAGGTATACATCATATTACATAATATTATATCCTACCATTGAAATAAATATGAAAAAGACAGGAATACAGGAAATATATGAATTACAGGGATCATAGGGATCCTAAATGTCATGCTAATGAGTGTGTATTTTATTTTACGGCTAAGAAATAGTTAAATATTTCCAGCAGGGTAAGATCGAGTACCTGGCACAGAATCGGGGAGTGTTTTGTTCTGCTATACACAGGGTCGCTATGAGTTGGATACCACTGGAGGCCCCTAACAACAGCAGGGTATTAAAAAGAGATGAGTCATGCCTGAGGAAGATTATTCACTGCAGTACTGTGAATGATAACCAGGATGCCAAAAAGATTGGAGGCAGGGGGTCCAGAACAATTTAAGATGCAACATAGCACCACAGCCATCCTTTTGCTAGACAAAGGTACTAATTACCTTCTGTGTGTTTCAGCATGCAAGGAATGGATAAAGAAAATATCACTTTAGGCACATATAAGAAGCTTCTAGGGAAGAGACTGGCAAACTATGGCCCCTATCCCAAATCCAGCCCTCCTCCCCTGCCTGTTTGTTTGTTTCCACAGTACTGTGGGGTTTATCCCAGGACCTCATGCATGCTAGGCAAGCACTCTACCACTGAGCTACACCCTCAGCCCTATCCTTTCTTAAATTTTTTGTCTTGAGACAGGGTCTTGCTAAATTAGGCAGCTCAGAATCCTCCTGCCTCAGCCTTGGGCTCCTTGGGCTTATAGATGTGAGTTGCCACACCCAACCCCCTGCCTACTTTTAAAAATAAAGTTGTATTAGAACGTAGCCAGACACTTTCATTTATCTGTGGGTGCTTTTGTGCTACAACTTTGGAGTTGAGTAGTTGGGACAGAAACCCTGTGGCCCACAAAGCCTCAAAGAATTTATCTAGGCCTTTGGGACAAAACCCACCAGCGCTTGCTCTAGAGAAACTTCACAGTTCCATGTGAAAATTTCTCACCCTCTCCTAGAATTTGGGTTTCCCCAAAACAAAGGAGCAGCTCACAAGAGTATTAAGAGTCCATCACCAGGGCTTTATATCACTTCTATACATCCCTCCCCAGGTGCTTGTCTTTTCTAATGGCCAGCACCTGAGACTCTTGAAGGGGTGCCCTAGGGCTACTTTAACTCAAAGACAACACCTAAGCACAGCTTGTTCTGGGGAGTTGGTCTGCCTTCTGCCGATCTGACCTCCTCCTCCACACAAGCATTCTTTGGCCAATGACTGACTGCGGCAGGACCACAAAATCTCAGCACCTTTGCTTCAATTGAGGACCAGCTTAGAGGTACAATTTGCACTTCCAGGCAACCCTACAGGATGTCCTCTGAAGTCACCCATCCCTCCCTCTCCTACTCCCGATCTTGCTTCTCTCATTCATTTGCTGGTTTCTCTTGGGAGTAGTTGCTTAATAAACTACTTGCACATGAATCCCCCTGTCCAGATCTGCCTTCAGATGACCCAGCACAAGACCCAGGCAACCCCAGCCCCTTTGCTTTTATTCCAGCAGAGCAGCAAAGCAAAACCAGTGAGTGACCTTTGTACAGTGCTCTTGGTAATGAATTTTTTTCCTTTAGTCCTTTTCAACTTGCCTCACTTAAGAAATAAACAGAATGAGGCAGTACATTTACCTTATCTTCCTTGAGATAATGCAAATATTAAACATCAGCAGAAACCTGCAACTCAAGGCTCAGAGAGGATTTTACAAGTGCCATACGACACAGTCATAATGGGTTTTGCTGTTCCAGAGACTCAAATATAGCACAGATCAAATTCTGCCTTCAAATCCTGTGAGTTACACACACTAAAAGCCTGATGTGACCCAGATAGCAGATAACTAGGGATTATACGTCTATAGGTTACTTCCTTCTGAAACTCTTTCATTATTTTCTTCATTGTATTTAATATTCCATTATATTTTAGCAACTCTCCACAAGTTATATGTATAACTACAGCAAATAAAGAGCTCCAAGATAGTTCTCCCATAAAAAGAAAGAAAAAAGGATGAGTGAAGGAAGGAAGGAGTAAAGGAAGAAAAGAAAGAACAAGCTGAGTCATCTACTCTTGTTTTCTGAACACTGGCCTTTCCTGAGCATGCTGGTGAATTATGCATTGTTTTGCAAACCTCATGCTCTGGGACCCTCACTGTACTATGGATTCTTACTGAATATATTATTACCTTCTGCCCCGTATATGTAGATCATTGAATTCTTTCTTATTATTTATTTAGCATCACCATGACTTGAAGAGAATCAGAACAGAGATACAAAGAATCCCTATTTACCTTATAAGAATACACAGCTAAAAGAAGGTAATAATACTAGGAACAACATTGCCAATATCTGAGTAGAGTGTTCTTCCCTAACGTGTATGGATGCCTCTATTCAAACTGAAATGCTCCTTCTGCCAGAGTTTGTTGTCAATTTTACATCAACCCAACACACTCCGTTCTACATTTTCCTTGAGACGCTTCAGAACTACTTTTCTCAAAATCCCATGGGGCATGGCTCCAGATCATACTGCCAATGAAAAGCACTCATAGGCCCTTGGATAGGTGGAAGAGATGGTAGATGTCATTTATTTGCTGTTAGCAGCAATAGGCAAGCAAATGGGTTCTCTTCAGACAACAAATACAGTTTGTCAACAACTTCATGGCATTTTCTTGGGAAGATTCCTTTGATGTGCAGGCAGGAGCGAACATGGGAAGCCCCTGCCTTTCAGTCTCTAACCCTACAATGGTTGCATAACCCTCCAGTTTCCTGTACTAAACATCTTCCTGTTTGATATACTTAGAAGGGCATCTGTTTTCCTGTGGCAAATTGTGCCTGTCTCCCCACTGACCACAGGATTGCCTAACAGCTTCTCTGTCTTGCCATATTCTCTCATCATCTCAAGTACAGCCCCTTGAAACTGGACATAGAGCTAAAGAAACTGAAATTATTTTGCAGGATATTTCAGGTGTGTGGTTAAAGGTAAATCTGGCCTGGGCCTCCTTCCTTGAAAGAGTCTTCAAACAGGCTTACAACAGTGACTCTGAATTCTTGGGGAAATCATGTTTC
>VMDO01038665.1:0-13294 GCA_007922755.1 Pedetes capensis
TGCAAGATCTTGGGTTCCACCCTTAAGTACTGGAAAAAATTCAAATGAATTTTAGTTTTATTTCCTAGTTAGAAATTGATCTATAAGAAACTTTACCTTTTTCTGTGATTACATTATCTATTTAACCTTGATTATTTTATCAAAAAGTTTAAATATGTGAAAATGTGACTTTGTACTGTTTCTAGAGGGTAAAGATTTCTGAATTACAGAATACCATAATGTCTGTAATGTGGTATAGCATAAGTGGGTATAGCATAAGTGTGGACATAGACAAACCTGAACTTGAATCTTGGTCTTGTTATTGTTTGACTTGCTCAATTTATGTATCTAGTTGATCCTCATTTCTCTCACCTACAAAAAGATGTTGATTCATTTATTTTACAGATTGTTAACATATACTACAAAAGAAAATGTGCACAAAATTTCTTATCCCTAGTAGCATCTTAACAATGTGATTGCTGCAGTCACATCTTTCCTTCCATTTGAGTGTGGCATTTGTAATAAGATTATAATAATTTATGTTTTCTGACAATGGAAGAACTGTTTTCACTTTGGACTTCTAAACTGATCGTGATTTGTTAAAAATCAAAATCTGTATTGTTGTCTGGTAGCTTTTTTCAAAGTGAAATCAGATAAATGTAAACACAGTCGGTCCCAATTTCCCAGAATATTAGTTGACAGAAATGTCTGTGTTGTAAGCATGTTTCATAAAGTCTCTAAACCCCACTTATTCTGTCTATCATGTCCCCTGTTAGGTATTTCAGGTGAATTAGATAGCCCTATCAATGGGACTTGATTTGGAACAGTATTTAAATGTATGAGCCAATTATTTCTATAGCCAAGTTTAGAGTCATTGACGTTTATTAGAAAGTGATAATCCACAAAATTACTGGGGGAATTTAATTAAACAAATATATTATTTTCCTGATTTGCCCAAGGGAATAAGTGCTATGCATTTTAGGATCATTGTAATCTAGAATACTGGGATTTACTAGGTCTAATCTCATCAAATGGAATTTTAATATACATTAAGTATCATATGTTGTTGTTAGGTGCCATTGTGTTGGGTCTGACTCATAGTGACCCTCATAGGGTTTTTATTTTTTTTAATTAGAAATTTTTAATGTACATCATAATGTGATTCATTTTGACATGCTTTTCATTGTGACAATTTTCGTATATGCAATTTGATAAACATTATTCATATAGGTGACCACTTACCCTCCCCTACGTTTCCCCCTCCACCCCTTTCCATCCAAATTTCCCATCCAAATCTTCTCTATCTTTTACTATGTAGTATTTTTCTATATGTCCTCAGGTTCTATTTCTGTTTAAGATAGAAACTTTTCCTGTAGTGATCTTTGTTTTTATCTTGTTAGAACAATTACATGCGATTTCTAGTCCATTTATATTGACCTCATTCTTATCTTCCCTCCCTCCCTTTTATTATGATCTGACCTTTGAGTAGGATTTTTCCTTCTTGTAATTTTGAATCAGCTCCCTCATATGAGTGAGAACATGTGTTGTTTCTCTTTCTGAGCTCGTGTTCATTCACTTAAAATAATTTTCTCTAATTCCATCCATTTTTCTGTGAATGACCCTATTTCATTTTTCTTGATTGCTGAACAGTATTCCATTGTGTATATATACCATAGTTTTCAATGGATGACTCTTTCAGAATTGCCTAGAGAGTAGATTGCCATGTCCTTCACCCATTTTTGTGGTGCTGGGAATGAAACTTGGGACCTCAGAGACTGCAGAGCAGTGCCATACCAACTGAGCTAAATCTCAGCCCCAAGTATCATATAAGAAAATTTAAAACTGGAAGAATAAATACCTAACTTCCTATTTGGGGCTCAATAATAACTCAACACAATGATGAAATAATGATTTTATAATTGATTATTTTCTTAAAAATTAGCAATATTTGCAAGTCATATTCTATATATTAATCTTTCATGTTAAAACTTTAATAAAACATTTAACACCTCTCATAACAAAGTACTCTGCAATATCTATCTAGTTCATGCAGTTGAACAAGGTACCAATGAAAAATTTAATCAATTTTATTTATTCTTCAGTTCAGAAGAAGTTAGTTTTCTGAGTGCATAGCATCACTAGATGCTTATTTTGTTTGTTTTGTTTTGTTTTTTGCATTACTAGAGGAGTTGAACCCAAGGCCTTATGCATACTTTGCAAGTGATTACCACCAGGCTGCCCTTCAGCTCGTTTTTTTAATTTTTTATTTTGAGTCAGGTCCTTGCTAAATTGTGCAGGCTGCCTCTGGCCTTGAACTTGTGATCATCCTGACTCTGCATCCTGAGTCGCTGGGATTACAGGTGTGCACCACTGAGCCCTGCTTAATCTGAGCTTTTAAAGGAGTTCGAGTCCAAGTATAATTTACTATATCTTATTCAATTAATTTACCTCAGATACATCAGAGAAATAAAATGTTAATTTTAAAGTAGCTAAAATTTCTCTTGTATATGTCAGTCAACCTGTTCATAGATATTGAAAAAGAACTCTATTCGTGGACCACCTACCATTACTTTTCTAAACAAACAAAAATGTTTGCTTGTTTTAATTTCCACTCTGCTTATTCCTACCTGCCTGGTTTGTACTGTGTTCTTTACTCTTTTTAGTATTGGCACATGTATATTATGGATTGTTTTTTTTTTTTTCCAGTCCTGGGTTTTGAACCCAGGGTCTCACACATGTCTTTTCTCTGGCTCCCAAGCAGATGGGATTTAGAGGTGCCACACCATACCTGGATTATTCAGTGGATTTTGAAAAAGAGGAAGCTAAGCCACTTTTTCAAAAGGGAAGAAAGAAAGAAAATTAGGACTTTTCAATAGTAATATATTTATTGTGGTGCCCAGTCAATACATCTAAGTTTACATACCTATGTTGTTGTTATTGTTGTTAGGTGCCATGGAAATGCATCCAACTCATAGTGACCCTCACACGGTTTTCAATGGCTGATTACTTAGTGATTACTTTGGAAGATTGTCACATTCTTCTCCCATTACATACATTTGTTGTTGTTGTTGTTAGGTACCATTGAGACGATATCTGACTCATAGCACCCCTAAGTACAACAGGAGAAACAGTATTGTTATTTCTTCTCTGCTATTCATAGGGC
Source organism: Pedetes capensis (assembly GCA_007922755.1). Classification (NCBI taxonomy): domain Eukaryota; kingdom Metazoa; phylum Chordata; class Mammalia; order Rodentia; family Pedetidae; genus Pedetes; species Pedetes capensis. The sequence goes on from VMDO01038665.1 coordinate 3,143, forward strand.
TTTCAATGACAGATTGAATTTTTGTGGGCAGTGGCTTGCTGGGTCTTTCTCCCAAGCCTACAGTAGCTGGTGTTCCCAGGCGGTCTCCCATCCAAGTACTAACCAGGCTAGACCCTGCTTGGCTCCCAAGATCTGATGGGATTGGCTGCCACAGTGTTATGGCTATAGGCCAAAAACACATACATATATGTTATTAAATAATTGATTGATTTGCAAGTTGTTATATTAATATAACTGTTGTTGTTGTTGTTAGGTGCCATTGAGTCGGTATCCCACTCATAGCTACCCTCTGTACAACAAGGAAAACACTATTATCTGTGCTTCTCTGCTGTTCATAGGGTTTTCAATGGCAGATTGATTTCTGGGAGGGGGTTGCCAGGTCCTTCTCCCAAGCCTACAGCTTCTGGTGTTCCCAGGTGGTCTCCCATCCAGGTACTAACCAGGCCCGACCCTGCTTAGTTTCTGAGATCTGACAGGATCAGATGCCAAAGGGCTACAGCTGCAGGCATTAATATAACTACTCAAACAAAAATAGAAATTATTCTATTTGTGTGTTTATAAATAATGTATAAATTGTCGTAATTTACACAGAAAATTGGAAATTAGTTTAATTATTTTAATTTAGAACTCTGGAATTCTCTCAGAATTGTGTATCTTGTTTGTAGGTCACTATATTCAATGCAGCCCTTTGTACAGCTGATATCTCTCTAAATGTATCTTCTTTAAATGTAGTTTAAATGTAGCTGATATCTTCTTTAAATGTAGTTTGATATATGACATGCTAGATGAAAACTAAAAGCCAACATTTTTAATTTTGCGGGTGTTCATCACAGTTGGTAGAGTGCTGCTCTGGACTCTCTGAGAACATAGGTTCGATTCCCAACACCAGAAAAATGGGTGAAGGACCTGGCAACCCACTCCTGAAACAAGCCTGAAAACAATCTGCTATTGCAGACCCTATAAGGGACACTATGAGTCAGATCTGACATGATAGAACCTAACAACAATGACAACAGGCTGAATTTTATTTTATTTTCTTCTTTTAATGCTGAGGTTAGAACACAGGACCTCATGCACTTTACATCCCTCATGCTGACATCATCCTCAAGCACAATTGATCTCTCATGCTAAAACCATGCTGAAAATTATGGTGGGTTTAATGTTTGCATTTCATGAACACAGGTATTTTGTCCAGGTATAGATTCTTTTCATATTTTTTTAGTATTACATATTTGTGACCTGTAGTGTGATTTTATTCTTTTAGCAATAGCATCTATATAAATTGTATTAGTCATTATGGAGTCATATGTAATTTATGGTAGTTTTAACAACTCCATAAAATCTATAAAACATTAAGGGCCTGGTCCTGAATTATTTATGACATAAGCATAAGGCAAAAATATACCTAAAGGCTTTTCATGAATAATGAGCAAATGAATTGAGACAATTGACTTCAGAACTCTGTTAAAATCTAATAATAATAACAACAATAACAACAATGGTAAAAAGCAAATGCTCATCACAATTCAAAAAGAGATAAGCATATTATGTTTGTATAAAGAATACTGAAAAACACAAACAAAATCTAATTTTAAAAATTACACTAAATGTTTTGTGTTTGTCTTCACACAATTTGCCCCTTTGTCCTGAAGAACTTCTGTTCTGTTCATCACAGTCCCTTCAGTACTAATGGGAAAGGATAATAATCTGAAGCAAGCAGTTGAAATTCTTTCATCAAAGAGACTTATCTAGATGTCAACCTGAAATGTAAGTCTACTTTATTACATATGCTAATTATCTAATAATATTTATTAAATGATTTAAATTTTATCTATTATTGGAGCTTGAAGATTAGCTGATCTATGCCCTGGAACATTCAGATCTGATCTTGGAATTGGAATGACCTCTGTCTTAGCACATTGCATGACTGTTCTTAGAGCTGTTGGCAAACCACAGTCGGTAGAGCTGAAGGCAGCTCCCAAGACAGCACATAAGCTGTCTGAGGCATAGAGTGTTTGTTCACTTGAGACATTCTGTGCGTTCCTGGCACAGATATGGAAATAATGTTCTAAGTATAGATAAGGAAGTTAATTTGTGCCAGAGTCAGAAAGAGATATATGTAAAACTTTTTATCTGTAATACTTGTATGTGCTTTATGTGCTCAACATGTACTAAGCTACTGATTACATTAAGGTTACAACCAGATATAAGCAAGATGTCCCCTTTAGTAAAGATCCTTAGTCCTTGAGACTATGGATCCACTGTGTCCTTCTTTGCTTTGCTTCCAGTCATCCGGTCCCAGTCTCCAGAGACTACCACAGTCTATGTCTTTAAATTTAACCCAATCCCATAAGTGTGAGTATTATAATTTTTTTAAATGGGGAAATTAAGAAAAGTCATTCTATGGACTCTGTGAAACTTAGGTTGATTCTTCTTTCTCAGTCATAAGACAATATCATATAAAATCAGGTGAAGAAATTTGACAAAAAATAAACTAGAAATTAAGTCAATTATATTAGTTGATTTTTAGCATGATGAATTTACCCAACAATTAACAAAATTATTCCTTTGATTTATTTAAACAGAATAATGTGTTCACTTGTACTCAACATCTTTTTTCATTAGTGGAGACTTGAATTCAGCGCCTCACACATGATTTCTGCAAGCACTCAACTACTGGGCTGTACCTAAGCCCGTTTTTCAGTTTGTATTTTTGAGATAGGGTCTCACTAAATTATCCAGGCAGTTGTTGGCCTTAAACTTGTGATCTTCCTGCCTCTACCTCCTGAGTCCCTGGGCTTAAAGGCATGCACCAGCGTGTCCTACTGGGACTCAACTTCTTTACTGCTGATCCCATCATTGCCAAGGAATTCAATATGCTTTTTGACCACAAGAGCATGATAGTGTGACGGAGTGCATCCTATGTTCACAGGGTATTGCCTTTTGAACATTAAAATCACAACAGAAGTGTCAGAGATTCTACCAGATATGGATTTATTCGTAATTCATTTGAACAATGCAACTGAAATCACCATGTTCATACTGATGGGGTTCACAGATGACATTAACCTGCAGGTCTTCCTGTTTTTGCTATTTCTTCCAATCTATCTTTTTACACTGATAGGAAATTTGGGTTTGGTTTGGTTGGTCATTGGGGATCCTCGACTCCATAACCCAATGTACTATTTTCTGAGTGTTTTATCATTCTTGGATGTCTGCTATTCTACAGATGTCACCCCCAAAATGTTGATCAACTTTCTGGTAAAGGATAAATCCATTTCATATCATGGATGTGCAACACAGATGTTCCTCTTGGTGACTTTTGGGACCACAGAATGTTTTTTGTTGGCAGCAATGGCTTATGATCGGTTTGTAGCCATCTACAACCCACTTCTGTATTCAATGAGCATGTCACCCAGAGTCTATATCCCACTCATCACTGCTTCCTATGTTGGTGGACTTTTCAATGCTATTATACACACAGTGGCTACATTTAGCCTGTCCTTCTGTGGATCCAATGAAATTCGACATGTCTTCTGTGATATTCCTCCACTACTTGCTATTTCTTGTTCTGACACTCACACAAACCAGTTTCTACTCTTTGTTTTTGTGAGTTCCATTGAGGTAGTCACTATCTTGATTGTCCTGATCTCCTATGGTTTCATCCTCTTGGCTATTCTAAGGATGAATTCCACTGAAGGGAGGAGAAAAGTGTTCTCCACATGTGGCTCTCATCTAACTGGAGTGTCCATTTATTATGGAACGATCCTATTCATGTATGTAAGACCAAGTTCCAGCTACTCCTTGGAGCATGACATGATTGTGTCAACATTTTATAGCATTGTGATTCCAATGCTGAATCCCATCATTTACAGTTTGAGAAATAAAGATGTAAAAGAGGCAATTAAAAAATCCTTTAAGAGAAATTGGTTCATAAATAAAGTATATTTTATGAGTAAACCCTAAAATAATGTTGGTATTAAGTCTACATATGTACAGTTAGACTCTGCAGAAAAACATTGTTAATTTTAAATAGCAATGTTTATACTCTTAAGTTATTTCAAATCTAAGAATTAATTGTATGTTTATTATAGCATGTCAGAAATTCCAACAGATCATACCATATATATGTTGTTGTGGTGGTGGTTAGATGCAATTGAGTTGGGACCGACTCACAGTGACCTCATATAAAACAAAACATATGCTCCCTCATGCAACAAGTCACTGTTCCATGTGTGACACTATGTCAGTGCTTCTCTGCTATTCATAGGATTTTCAGTGGCTGATTGTTTTATGAGTAGATTGTCATATTATCCTTCTCCTATACCTTATAAATATACCTATGACTTATTAAAAATATATGTAAATTAAAATGTATCAACATACATGTATTTCTTTGTTAGTATTGTATAATTTGATTTTCAATGGCTATGTTAAAAATTATGTACTCAGGATCTTATGGGTTGGAACGTCCTAACATTAGTTATAATAATATCTTCAGCATCTACTATGAATTTAATTCTTTAATCTTCCATCCTTCTCCTAGATATTACTGAAACTTATCAGCCTACCTTCACATAGTCAGACAAAGAAGCCATCTTTACATGGTTAGCCATGATGGGCTCAAACCAGTTTTTTATTCCATTACTAAAGACTTTTTTTCCCATCATCTAATTAAAGAAACAGGTCAGATCCATCAGAAACTCCAGATAATATGCTTATAAAAGATAGTAATGTTTTTGAGTAGACACCCAAGAATCAGTAAAACAAATAAAAGTATAATTTATAGAACAGCCTACAAACAGCTATTTGTGGGTACTACAAGGTGTGAAAGCAAGCATGCAATGATTCTGTGATCCCTGATCTTATGTCTGATATTCCAAGTTAGGGATCCTTTCCTTGTCCTATCTTTGTCTATCTATCAAATATTTTCAACAAATTCGACAAGAATAAATGTTCAGTTAATGTACAGTTTATAAGAATATACCAGTCTCAGTCTCTTCCTCTCTCTCTCTCTCTCTCTCTCTCTCTCTCTCTCTCTCTCTCACACACACACACACACACACACACACACACACACACACACACACACACAGTAAACCAAGGCTTTGCACAGTCTAGGCAAGTGCTCTACCATTGAGCTCAATCCTCAGCCTCCATTTCTTTTTTTATCTTCATTCTGAGACTGCATTTTCTCTGGTCTTAAACTTGTAATCTCCCTGTCTCAGCCTCTGACATTGCTGGGATTATAGGTATGAGTCAGGGCATCCAGAAAGTATCTCTCTTTTATTCCACTTCCACAGAAACCAAATGGTGGGTATAATCAATCTCTGTAGTTAGCTATTTGTACCAGTGAATAGAAAACAATAGCACTATTCAACACTGAATAAAACTTCATTGTGAGTATCTAAGCTCAAATTGTTTCCATTTAAGGTAATTCTTTGACCTGTCTGGTTTTGTGGGAACATTCTTTGCACTTCACAGATTTTATTTATGTTTATGAGTATTCAATTACTATTCAGATTGTTCCACTGTATTGAGAGTGGCATTTTCTTTCTTTCTTTCTTTCTTTCTTTCTTTCTTTCTTTCTTTCTTTCTTTTTTTTTTTTTCCTCCAGTACTGGGGTTTGAACCCAGGGCCCCGCACTTGCATCCTTTGTAAGTGCTGTACCACTGAGCTGCATGCTCAGCCCATTTTTTTTTAACTTTTTGTGACAGAGTCTCACTAAATTATGCAGACTGCCTCTGTTCTCCAACTTGGAATCCCCCTGCTTCCGCCTCCTGAGTTGCTGGATTACAGGCATGCGCCACCATGCTGGCTAGAGAGTGGAATTTTCTTAAAGGTAAATATTGTGTCAGTTTGACCTCAACATTATATCTTCAAGCAACAAAAAATATGCTTGAACATATGACTTACTAAAAAAGATAATCATTGCATGAATGGTGAAGGAACCAATGTGATAGGATTGTTCTTCAGTGTTAGATTGTCCAAAGTGCTCTGATTGTTCACTGTGTTCCCATTTGTTCTCTTCTGTTTGTTCCTTCTCATCCTCATCACGGTTCTTTCTTCCCTGTGCAGATCACCTGCCACACAAAAACTAATCACACTCGCTTTCCACAACCATCAGAACAGTTCTTAATTTTTGTTTAAATGTTAGTTGAAGTTTCAGATGGGAAAATACCAGAGTTCAGATCATAACATCCCAAAATTTGTCACCTTGCCATGCTGAGTATTTCCAATGACAGAGTTTGAAATGCTGCAGAGGAAAGTAACTCTTACCTCTCTCTTCCTTCTTTCTCCTGCTCCTTTACCTCTCAAGACAGGCAGGGCACAGAAACTAAAATTTATCTTCCCCAAAGTGGATCATGCAAACTACAACTCCTCTTCACAGGAGAAAATCATAAAACCTAGAACTATCAATCAAGTCAAACCTTCTACCATATTTCTGTGTGCAACCTGGCCATGAATAAACTATCTCAACTAATTTGTCCAAAAGTTTGTCATCTGACCCTCCTCATTTCAGAAGGGTCCTGACCAAGGAAAGAACAGTTACACAGAGAGGGAAGATGAATCAGCAGAGGTACATTTGTGAGGGCTTTGTACTTCAGTCCATTATCCTTAGGTTATCCCCTTTTGTCTAAACTCATCTCGATGTTTCTGACTAGCCTTCATCAAATATGAGGAGAAAAGTATAGTTTCCTTGGGTTAGGAGGGAGAACTTCATTGCTACAGACAAGTGTGTCATGTAAAATTTTTTTTCAGGGCTAGTGGGTTGAAGCCAGTATCTCTTGCATGCTAGGCGTGAGTTTGACCACTGAGATGTGCTTTTTACTTATTTATTTTTTGTATATTTTTGAGACAGAGTCTTGCTAAGTTACAGAGGCTGCTTCTTGTTTCAAATGAAGCTGTAGTTTTACTGCCCCACCCTCATGAATAACTGGGATTGCAAGCATGTGCCATAGAAACTGGCATATAAGTTGTTGTCAGGTGCCATGGAGTTGTGTCTGACTCATAGTAACCCTGTGTACAACAGAATGAAACACTGCCTGATTCTGTGCCAGGCACAAAATTTTTATTATGTGTCATTCCATTGTTGCAGGCACTATGCCAATCCATCTAGCTGAGGGTCTTCTTTTCTTCGCCCTAGAATTCTTCTACTGATTGGCCCCATAGTTACTGATCTTTAGGTCTTCACAGACTTTGTCATCACAGCCACCACTTCTCTTGCCTCCCAGGGGCTCTTTAGAACACGTCAGCTGTCCTCTTGGCTACTGTTGCTGTGTTGTTGTTGTTGTTAGGTGTTGTCCAGTCGTGTCCAACTCATAGCTACCCTCATAGGGTTTTCAATGGCAGGTTGTATCGGGATTGCCTTGGGAGTGGGTTGCCACATCCTTCTCCCATTTTTGCTGTGCTAGGAATCGAACTCGGGACCTCAGAGACTGCAGAGCAGCGCTCTACCAACTCAGCTAGATCCCAGCCACCACTATGCTGCTGCTTTTTCCATCGCCAGTGCACATCACCATCTCAGTCTGATTTGCTAATTGTAAAGATCAAAAAAAGGCAAGAAGAGACCATTCAAGTGAAGCTTTTTACCATGCATAATGTTGAAACACCTTGATCCTTCTTGACTTAAAAAGTAAACAAAAGCTTTCATAGATAGCCTTGAAAGGTGGTATGGATATGGTTTTTGCACTAATTGCAACACAGCCTTTCATGAAAATTATGGCCTGTGTTTGCACCAATCACAGGCCTTGAGCTACCATAGGAAGTACTCTCCTTCTGGCCTGGGTGAAAATGGCTAATAAACAATGTCATCTAGAGCTGAATGAGTCTCATCTTGCTTAGAGTACTGCTTTCCAAAGCTTGTTCCAGCAGTCTGGAGTGTATGACTGGACCACGTCATAAGCTATGATTGTAACAGACCCCTCCATCTGCTGGAATGTCCTTGAAATTATAAAGTCTTCAAAACAGATGGGCTTCCTTGAGGGCAGTCCACCTGGTTAGCAGTAAAGGGGCTGCTTGGCTGACAGTGCCTCAAATAAGGCTTCCAGGAATAAGAGAAGGGCCTGTCAAATGGTCTTCTCATAAGAGTTTTACTTAACCCCTCACAGAAACCAATAAAAAGAGAATTTACAGCCAGGGGCACTGGCCTATAAACTCAGTACTCAGGAGCAGACGCAAATGGGCCTTATCTTGGGACCATTCTGGGTTACATAATGGCGCCTTATCTCAGAATACTAAAATAAATAAATAAATAAATAAATAAATAAATAAATAAATAAATATTTGTAATAACCACTTAACAAAAGCTCAACACAGGACTAACAATTCTAACAGCATTGAACAGTACTTAATGGTAGTTAACAATGTTTAACTGTGATTAATCCACACCTGCGTGGCCCAGTGACAAGTGACACTTTCTAATATGAGTTATAACTTTAACCACCAGTGAGGAAACTGCACAGAAATTGTAGTTACTTCCTTCACTACCACGTATCTCTTAAGAGTTCAATAAGGGATTCACCTCTATATTGCATGACTCCACAGTTTCTGATTTTAAGCTAATTAGAGTGAAGAATTTGATACACTTTTTCTCTTTACCAATTTTATTACATACCCTCCAGAGTAATTTTTGGAGTTTTGAAGGTCTTTAATAAGTTAATGGCAGTAATAATAGCCAAAAAGGAATGTGTTTATGAAGTTCTGGGAATGATATTTTGACCTATTTGATAATTCAGTCTACTCACTGAACCATAGAGGTTTTGAGTTTTGAGCTTGAGTGGTCCTTAAGATAAATATTTTTTAAAAATGAGATTAAATAAAATAAGGAGGAAAGAATTGGAAGGAAATAAGAGAAGATAGAAGGAACGAAAGAAGAAAGGAAGGAAGGAAGGAAGAAAAGAAGGAAGGAGCAAGCAGGTGAATGAGGTCAGTTAGATCCAGAATGATATTCAGTTTGCATTATGTGTTGAAAGTGCATACCAGACATTGCACTGATGAGTGTGAAGTTACTGAGAGAAGTTACTGTGAAATGAAAGAATCATATTTAGTCTCAATATCAGCTCCACAGAACCCTACCAGATTCTATAAGAATGACTAATAAAATCAACTTTTTAAACCTGGTGATCTTTAAGTCTACAGCAATAACACTCTACCTGGAGCCCAATCTCATCAGATTTTGGAAACTAACCATTGTCATGCCAGGTTAGTATTGGGATGGAGATGGCCAGGTAATACTGGGTATTGTAGGATTGAGAGAAGCACCCAACATCCCACTCCTGAAACAATCACCCATTGGAAACCCTGTGAGTAGCAGAGAAGCACTGACAATAGTTCTGGTTATGGCCCCATGTCGGTAGTGTTTTGTTCCATTAGAAATATGGTAGTTATCAGTCAGACCAGACTCTATGACACCTAGCAAAAACAATAATCTTTGACCAAACATCCTATAGATTGTTTAAATGAAAGTTTTAAATATGGCAAATAACATGCATCTCTTACAACTTCTATGAGATAGCTGGAAACTACAAAAAGAATCCAGTTAAATATTGGAAATAAAGATACACACACACACACACACACACACAGAGTCACGAAATCAGAGACAAAGAATTGCTCCAACAAGCTAATCACTAGAGGCCATAGAGATCAGAAAAGAATCTGCAAACTTGGAAATCAACCAGCAGAAATTAACTAAACACAAAGAATGTTGAAGGAAAAGGTGGGAATAAAAATATGCAAGATTTGTATAACAATATCTACTGGCCTAGCATAGAGAAGTGATGAATCAGTATAAATGTTAGACAATATAATAATCAATTATTTTCTGAAAGTACAGAGTATTTCAAGCCATTTTTCCAAAAAGGTCAGACTACCCCATGAAACATAAATAGAAAACACAAATAAACAACAAACAAAACCCATCTGCACTCATTAATCTCAGTGCTGAAAACTAAAGTTGGAGATTGTGAAGGTGTCAGAGGAAAATTCATATCATACATAGGAGAAAAAGCTATGAGAATGCTAACAGATGCAAAAAGAAATTATACATACCAGGAAACAATGAAGATTGATACTTGTATCACTGAAACATAACTATCAACCAAGAATTTAATATCCATAACCTATCTAAAATGTTTTTCAAATAAATAA
>VMDO01038666.1:0-13299 GCA_007922755.1 Pedetes capensis
ATGCTATGTCACATTCAGAAAACAAAATAAATGTGTATTGAATAATTGCAGATTTGACACCGGCCAGATCATTTTAATCTAATTATGATTTTTATTACTAATTTAATTTTTTCAAAATTTGTTTTTCCCATTCAACTAAAACATTTTTAAATACATAGAACGTAAACTTTCTCAGAAGTATTAAATGCTCATTTCTATGAAGAATACCAATACATTTGAATCTATCTCTGAGAAACCAGCAAAACCTTAATTAAAACAACAAGCAATCAGAAAATAATGTCAAATAATATTTTGGAGAGTATAAGTAATTTTTCTACTTTAACTCATTTAATATATTCTCTAACATGGTTTCTTGTGTTCTCTTTTATGAAATCTTATAGAGATAAATAGGAGTAAGAGTGGCCAAGATTACTTTAAAATACTCTTTTCAAAATTTTAAAGTCTGTAATTCTTTTATATAAAATGTTATAAAAATGTTTTACCCTGCTGCTGTTCATTATAAGTTAGCATTTTGCCATTATGAAATTTTCTTTTTGATTATGAACTTATACAAAAGTTATGAATACTGAAATATGACAAACTTCATAATTGAAGCACAGATAGTGTTGTCATACAGCACCCACTTTAGAAAGTACTGTAAAACTATGTGACAAAAGTACATTATTATCAGGGAGAAAAATTTCAACAGGAATCAAATTCAAAATAATATTTTTGAATAGTCACATAAAAGACACACAACTGAATTCTATCCCCACATAATCTTGGAAGAATAATATTTACATAAGCAATGACTGTGAACAAATCTGTTATGGATTATCAGATGGTACTCAGAAGATGCAAAGGAAGTATTTTGCACAATTATGCTCCTTTTAATGTGTCTAAGGAATAAAGCAAAATGCTCCTAAATATATATTTTGAATTTCAATTTGTATATTTCTCAGATTCTTAGCATGATAACATTTACATATTGTTTCAGGATAGGGGTGGTAGATTTATCTTTTCATTAGTTTATTCACAAAAGCAAAAAATCAGGGTTGTATGTGTGTGTCTCCTCAGACAATGTACTTCAGAACACACCTTGGGAAACTAATTTTTATAAAAATATGAGATACTTTCCAAATAACCTTAAAGTGTGTTCTTTTATTCTTCTGTGGAATATTCAAATACAATATCTAAGAAAGTTACGAGGACTTTCTTCTCAAAAGAAAAAGAAAAAACGACTCCATCAATGGAGGTGTATCTCAGTAGGGCAATAGCCTAGCATATGTGAAATCCTAGGTTCAATCCTCAACACAAGAAAAACAAATATTTCTAGAAAAGTTTGCTTCAACTTCTTTTGTAAACATTTTCATTTCTTGGATTGAGAAAGACGAAAATATGAAATAAGATATGTAAGGTTATTTGAGGTTAAAATGCACAATGTGTTATGTATATGTAGAATATTGCTTCAAATCTTGCCATGATTAAGGAAGTAGTAGTTCTGAGAGCGCCTGCAGCCATAGCTCTGTGGCATAGGATCTCCTCAGATCTCCGAAGCTAAGCAGGGTGAGGCCTGGTTAGTACTTGGATGGGAGACCAGGTGGGAACATTAGGTGCTGTAGGCTTGGAAGACGGACCTGGTAACCCATTCCCAAAAATCAATCCGCCATTGAAAACCCTGTGAACAACAGAGAAGCACTGACAATAGTGTTTTCCCTGTTGCACGGGGGTTGCTATGAGTTGGATACCCACTCAGCAGCACCTAACAACAACAAACAAAAGTTCTGAGAGTAACAAGAATGTGTATAATATCATTTCTGTAGAATTAAATCGTAAAAATTAAGTATTTATGGTCAATAAACTTTATGACCAGATGACCTCATTCATGTCATTTCCTGTATAAGTCACTTATCATACAAATTTAAAATAAAAAGTGCAAATGTTTCTAAAAACTATTCTGCATTCAATGATTGTTGTTGTTATTAGGTGCCATTGAATCATATCTGACTCATAGCGACCCTCATAAGGTTTTCAATGGCCAACTGTTTTCGGGATTGCCTCAGGAATGGATTGTCATATCTTTCTCCCAGCATTCAATGATAGACACTAGTAAAATAAAGGATTGAGTACTGTTTTGAGTGAATACATTTGCTGAACTGCTTTCAGATGTATATAACTATATCCATCATATAAGATGTACAAATTTGTTTACTAGTATACAATGTATGAATATTCATTGATAATATATTTTTAATTTTATCTTGAATTACTATGTGTACAAGTCTTCATTGACATTATCTAACATTTTATCTGAGAATATTTCTGAGTTATTGGTGAACTATTAAATATATAGATCTGTGATATGTTACTCATTCTATTTGGCCTTGAGTCAACTTGAAATCTATAGAATGGTTTGGCGTTTTTGGTATAATATTTAGGTGTCTGTAAAAACCTACCATCAAAATCAAACTGTAAACTCTCAGTACTCACAGTTAACACTGAGCTTTATCCTATCCTATAGTTTCAACATTTCAAAAAGTACTCTAGCCTTTTAGTAGAAATCCCCATGCAACAGCAAGTGAAGAGACTGACCACTAAGCAGAAATCATATTCCATCACTACAAAGATTTTCACATGTTAGTTTTGTAGGACCTCTTAAACTTCTACTCCACTCCTTTCCACAACTAACTGAATTTTTCTTTTTGAAACAATTGCTTTGGTATCCATATGTCAGAAAGGGACTTAGGGATATAAACACGATGACAATAACAAAATAAAAAACAAATAAATGAAAATACATACAAATGTTGTTTGGAAAAGAAAGAAGGATTAGTAATTGCTCAGAAGAACAGGGAGAAAATTATTGAAGAGCTGTATACATGTCAAGATGACAGGGAAGAGATGAAATGTTAGGATAATTATTTTAAGTTCAATTATTTAACAATTAGAATGTATGACATAAAGTTCTATCATCGATCATTGAGGGGTTGATACTTCCTTCACCCTCTTTCCAACCTGAATAAATTACTCCAATTCTCCTTCAATAAAATTCAACAGCAGATCAACAAGTCTTGAGCTAAGCGACTTTCCCACTAGATTTGTAATACTCATTCTCCTTTCTGCAGGCACAACCCACTTTCTATAAATGAGTTTTGTAAACAATCTTTTAGCAAGAGTTGTTGCTGCTGTTGTTGTTGTTGTTGTTGTTGTTGTTGTTAGGTGCCATTTAGTTGGGTCCAACTCATAGCAACCCTATATACAACAGAACAAGACACTCCCTCTGCCAATGTTATCAATGCTTCTCTGCTATTCATAGGGTTTTCAATTTAGCATGAGTAGAGAGAAGCAAAAAGCCATCATGTCCTTCCTTCAGTGGGAAGACTATACTATCCTTCACTATGATGTTTCTCCTTGAATTTCTTTACTCCACTTAAACAGATAGGGATTAGGGGATATTGGAAAAGAGATATATGGTAATGTGGACATTTTCTGTCCTTCCACTGTTAGACCTATGGTGATTATTTTTTAGGATGCAGTAGATAAGTTTTTATTCCTTTTATTCATTGAAGTTTTAGCTTCAATTCCAAGGCAACACTTGCCACTTTCCCTAGGATTTTTGTATTTCTGATACAAAAATCAATGACCAATAATCTGTGTGATGTGAAACAAAAACATGTTGTCTTCTGTATAGTGCATTGATATTATGAATTTGCAAGAAACTACAAAGAGCTAGGATATTCAATTTCAATTGTGTTTCTAAAGCAAGTAATATGCATGCACTAATTTTCTTATTCAACCTTATAGTTTAATGTATAGGTAGTAGAGAGTACAATATTATTTTTAAATATTTGAAGATTGTGTGACATGAAGTATATTTCTAGGCTCACAGGAACTAAGAGGTTTTACTAATAATTGCCACAGAACTTTTCAAGCTAAGCTTACTCTGCAATCCAAACACTGAAATTCCTTACATTAGGAAAATTTTATCTGTATTAAAGACTTTTAAAATATATTTTCCCAATAAATTGTCATGCAAAAATTGCCTAATATTTAACTTTTGAATAAATTTAGTCACATATTAGAGGACTTTAATTTGGAAAGCTGAGCCTTTATGTGTGGTTTAAATCCATACTGAATTGTATCATCATTTCTTTAATGAGTAAAACTTCATTTAGTTTTAGTAATAAATTATTTTTAAATAAAATATCTGAAAACTTCTTTCCCAGTGCAGTCTCTTGACAAAATCAGTCCACTAGCCTCTATACTACTAAACTAGAAAAAAATACAACAAGCATAATACTATAGTACTGAAAAATAAATTGACTATTATGTAGTGTATTTGGTAGTACAGGGGTGGTGAACTCAGGACCTCCCACGTGCTAGGCAAGTGCTCCACCACTGACTCCTAAAACAGTGGCAATTGAATCAGATTGTAAAATTCCTAAGCAAATTAATATTTCCTATGTTGATAAACTCAAATAGAATTAGACTTTATTGTAAGAATAACTGTTTAATAGAAAATATTTTCAAAAGAATTGATTCTCCTTATTTAAAGAGACTATAAAGAAAGAAAATATAGATAAAAATTCTTCATTAAAGACTTCAGTGAAATGAAAACATATTATTTTCATATGTAATTTGCTTAATTCCAGCCAATAAATAGTTACATTGCTTTAGCAAAATGTGAAGTTTTCAGAATCAAAGGAAATTTGGGTTGTTGTCATTTTTTTTTCACTAGAACAGAAACACATTTTACTCTGAATTTATTACAAGAATATAGTCCATTTGTTTTCAAACTCATTTCCCCTGGGATATAGTGGCAGCAAATGGATAATCCATGGCTTGATTTCACACTGTTAGGAATCCCAGCATGCACTGGGGATAGAACAAAAGAAAGAATTGGGACATTTATAACAAAATTCCTGAAGACTTATTATTAGCAGTGCCATGAACCATTGCAAACCTACAAGCCTAAAAGCTCAGAAATGCATGCTGTGGTGTACCACATTCATTGAAATACAGCATTATGCATTTCTAAATCTTTCATTTATATTTAACTCTATTTTTAAAAGCTATGATAATTAAATTTCACATGCAGATAAGATTTAGTTAATTTACCATATTTTATGAGCTAAATATACTTGAAAATATGTAATATACACATACATGAATAATTGAAACTTTAAGACCATTATTATTCCTCCAAATACCATAACATAGGATAAATTTGTCTTCAAATCCACATTTAATTTAATATAAACTTCAGTTTTTTATTTTAAAAGTCCAAGGAAAATACGGCAACATATTTTATCTTTTTACAAGAAAACATAATTTATGACTAGGCAGAGAAAATTAACTAATCTAGAATAAAAACACAATTCCAGTCTTGTCAGTCTGACAAAATAATGTGCATATAATGATTTCAGAATAAGAAAAAAGTCTTAGAAAAAATAATGCAAAAGGGCTGGAGCACCAAAATCTCTGATACTCATTTTGATGCACAAGAAACATAAATATTATAGAAAGAGATAATACTTTGAGATTGAGCATTTTACAAGATTAATCAGAACTAATAATATCTAAGCCATTAAAAGTTAAGGTCTGGGTTGTTTAATAGTCAAAGTATATCTCACCTTAAAATAATTCAAAAGTCCCAGGGAAAACTAAACTTAATCAGATGAGGAAAAATTATTTCACATGTTCTAGCCAATTTATGACATGTCTATTCATTACCTATAGATGAAAGATAGTTGACCAAGTACATAAAACAATGATTGAATGTGAGGTGGTGTAGATAATCCATATGCTTCCTTCCATGGTTTTTCATAGACATACATCTAATTTTCAGAATCTGAACTCATCATCAGTAAGCTCCATCTTGCTTACTTTTATCCCTACATAATTCCTTGTACACTTCCAGATATGGAGAAAGCAATTAATTAATGTCTATTGATTCAAAGAATATGAATGCAAAAATAACCACTGAATTCAAAAAAGAATGCTTATTGCCTTCATTGTTTAAACCAGGGGTAACAAGTTTAGATTGATCAATTGTTTTTGTCAATTTTACATGTGATACAGAATATCTATACTGATTATTTTAATGTCAATCATAGATATTTACTTTTTAGTGGTTCTCTATAATGATTGTTTTATACAATCAGGGGATAATTTAATATAAATCAAATTGATATTAAGGTATACAGTTTATACTTTAAAAACCAAAGCATGTGTACAAGATAACTATTTTTATTCTCATGTAATTCTGTTTAGAAGGTTAACATAGTTTTGATAAAGAAAGAAAATCCTGGGACATGTTAACAGATGCATACTCATTGCCTAGAAGATATTTTGAACACCATGAATCTCACTTCATGGTAAATGTGTAAAAAAGCATATTCAACATTGAAAATAGTAAATACACCAGAAAATTTTCCAGAGTCTGGATCATCAGTTGATAGCATATGGCAAGCTCACCAAACATAGCTGGGTAGATAAGTTTTAGTAAAATTTTGTGGAAATATTTAAGGGTATATGCAGGTTTTAATTGTAAGAAAAGCAACAGTAAGCAAACAACGTCAGATTGTGATGGCTTCTCTGTACCTCAGTTAATTATATCGTTTTTTGAGTCTTCTTTTACTCACTCTCCAAACATACTCCCTAAAATAATTTTCTTTTACTGGAATCTCTTCCTAGACATTAGCCAGTAGATAAAAATATGTCTCACTGATACTCTAAGTTTAACTGATCATAGGAATGATAATTTCAAAGTAAGCTTCAGTTAACTTTTATCTATTCAAAATATAGATATAAGTAAAATCTAACCAAAGGGTTAAGTGTCCAAAACATAATGTGTGTATATATTTATTTATATGCTCTAGATATTTGCACAAAAATATGCATATATGTACACATACATATACATGTGTAATCTATATACATACTACATGTTTATAAGATATATAGTGTACATATACATCCTATAATTTCAACAATTTATAATATATTTGTGGAAAAAATATTATTCTAGTTTATGGTAAAATAGTTTAAGTAACTTCTGATAAGAGGTAGAAACTGATTTAATTTCCAAGTTCACCTTTAATCTTTTACTATTATATTTGGTAGATATATGCTATTTCTCTCAATCCTTCATGACACAGAACTAGTCAGATAAATAGATGTCTTCTCCTTCACCATAAGAGTTTGGCTAACTCCAAGCATTTTCTCATAAAACTCTACTATGATTATCAGAAACTGAGAGGGAAGTAATAAGGCTAGTTTACTTTTACAAGAAGTCTGTAATTCCTTTGGCATCAAATTTTTTCATATCATGGATGTGAGGCAACCGCACATTTCAAAGAAAAGGAAGAACACAATTTTCTAATATTTTCTGTTATCAGTAATTCTACATTATCAATAATAGCCCAATAGTATGGACTATAATTCTCTGATATTTAACTATACATTTGTATATATTTATGACATATCTTAGGAAATTCAGATACCTTTAAGAAAAAATATTCATAGATATGTATCTATTTTATGAAGAGACAATGAAGTCATATTGGTAGACAATTTCACTGCTATTATTTGACATTCATTTTATATATCATAAAAGAAATTTTGAGACTTCCAATCAGTAATACATAAGTCTATTCTTTGAATGTGTTCTAATAATAAAGATTTTTTAAAACACTTTTAAAAGTCCACGTGAAACTAAATATTTATGAGAAATGCTTGTGTTCAACAGAAAAGAAACACAAATGGAAACACTCATCACGGAATTAAACCATGTACTCTGTGGTCTCTGGGGCCAGAGTACATGAAACTTACCAGAATTCCATTCTTACAAGGTATTCCAAATTAGATGGAATACTAGAATCACAATTATTAGATGGAATCACAACATGGGATGGAATGGACAGGGACTTCTTGCAGTACATTGTTGAATAGCCAACATGGGCTAACTGCTACTTTAAATTACCCCATAGTAGCAGTGAACTAAAAATTAATAAAGTATTGATACTCCTAACAATGACAGTAAACCTAAAAATAGGTAGTTGAGTAAAAGAAGTCAGAATCAAGAGGCTTCATGTTGTATAATTATGTTTTTACGTAGTTCAAAAAAGGCAAAATTCATCATATGGTAATAGAAATCATAACTGTAGCTATTTTAAACACTAGAGACAGATTGGGGGTTTGGTGGTGGCTGATAATTTTCTATTTATTGATCTGCATGGTAATTAAATAGGTGTGTTTGCTTAAAGGTAATCATTTTGTCACTCATCTATAACAGGTATAATTATCAATGTGTATGTTACAATTCAATTTTAAATAGAAACAAGAAAAAGAAACAGTTCTTCCATAAGAGAACTATTTTGGAGGAAAAAGGATAATTTATCTAGTATGCTTGACTATATGTGGAAAGGTAGCATTAGAAATCTGCCAAGAAAAATTTTTGCCAGGCATGGTGGCTCATACGAGTAATCCCAGCAATTTGCAAGGTGGAGGCAGGAGGATTGCAGACTCAAGGCCAGAGGCAGGCCTGAATAACTTATTGAGACCTTTTCTCAAAATGAAAAATAATATTAAAAATAGGCTCAGAATACAAAGAATGCAAAGAATGTTCAAACACAAAGTGCTGCAAAATTCAAGAAAAGAGAGAAAATGTAAAAATTACAGAATAAATGAGTTTTTAAAATCTAATAAAAAACCAACCTGTCTCACTACTTGATACATCGGGAACAGCTATTCTTTGTTCCTTTTATTTACCACAAAAGCTTCATGAGATGGAGTCACTACCATTCACCTGATTTTTCTGATTATTAAATTATATGTCAGGCTGGGCTTTAGCTCAGTTGTTAGAGTGCTGCTTTGTGCTCTCTGAGGCCCTTGGTTCAATCCCCAGCACCACAAAAATGGGGAAAGGACAAGACAAATCACTCCAGAAGCAATACCGGATACAATTAACCATTGAAAATCCTATGAGGGTCACTATGAATTAGACCTGACAGCACCTAACAACAAGTTACATTTTGGGGCTGGGGTTTAGCTCAGTGCATAGAGCGCTTGTTCTGCCTTCTCGGAAGTGGTCAATCCCCAGCACTGCAAAAAATAGGAGAAGGACCTGATAGCCCACTCCCAAAACAATGAGCCACAAAAACCCCTTTGAATAGCAGAGAAGTGCTACAAAGTTCTGGGCATGGAGCAGTGTCCAGGAGTGTTTGTTCTGTTTTACATAGGGTCCCTGTAAGTCAGAACAGACTCGACAATACCAACAGTAACAATAAATTACATGTCATAGAACTTGAAGTTCAATATCTTGACCTAATACTTTGTTCCTTTAGATCAGATTTCCCCCACCCCAAAACCCATAGCACAGCAGGAGGTGAATGGCAAAGGAGGGAGCCGTCATCCGTATCTACAAGCAGTTCCCCACCACACAATAAAGATAATGCACATGAATCATGTTGAAATCAACTCCCTCATTCAGTCCATGAAAAACTTGTCTTCCGTTAAATCTATCCCTGGTGCCAAACAGGCTGGCGACTGCTGTCTTAGATTGCGGTTTTGTCTATTTTGTTTATTAAAAAGTAGCAGCAAATCTAGAGTTATTTGACATTTACTAATTTTAAGCTAATGTATGGGAAATAAGCAACAACAAAAAGATACACCGGACAGAATAATACATACTATTTCATGCCAATTTTTGCTTCTTGTACAAAAGTTTAAAAAATACACAGTGCCATGAAAGTCACTAACCTGAAATGGTTAATGCTCTTAGTTCCTGGAGAAACATACAAAGCTCAGGAAAAGGACATACCAGATGTAAAAATACATCAACAGTTCCTTCATTAATATATTTTAAAGTTCTACACTTCCATCACAGTCATCTGAGACCATTTCATAGACGTGTTAAATGTTGGACTCCTGAATGGATTGTTAACAGAGTATGAACATCACCTCCTGCCTCTTGCTCACCTCTCCTGCAGTTTCCTGGCTCACTTCATGTTTTAAGGAGGCTGCAAACCCTTGCAAACCTCCCTCCCACTTTGCCATTGACCACCCTTCTCTCTCACTCCTCCATTTCCCCTCTCTACTCTAGCCATGATGGCATATTGTTGCTCCTTGAACATGCCAAGCATGAGAGACTTCCAGTTTTTCCCCCTGCTTTTCTTTTGCTCAATATGCACCTATTACATAGAGTCATCCTATTCAAGTTTTCACTCACCTGTCACTTAGTTGACCCAATCACTATAGTGTTGAGATGCACCAGAGATAATATAGGTGGCTATGAATTGAAAGCTTTCCATATCAAATTTTCAGGTTTTCTACGACTTGCAATGTCAGCAGAAAGAAACTGGAACACATCATTTGCTAGAAACGTTTCATTTTTCATTCTAATAGAAAATTTCCTGGCCAGGGGCTGTGGTGCACCCTTGATGTCCCAATGACTCAGGAAGCTGAGGAAGGAGGATTGTGAATTACAGGCTTGCTAGAAGCACCTTGTGCCATTTAGTGAGATGTTGTCTCAAAAGGTGGGCTCTGGGTGCAGTTCAGTGGTGAAGTGCCCTGGGTTCAAGCCCCTAGTAAAACACATATATACACATACACTTCCTCAAAAAAACTTCCTAATATCCAGTGATACATTGATGGAAATATTTTACTTGTATGCCCATATCTACCATTCAGAATCTCCTCTGTGGTTGGATTCCAATACCTATTGAGTGCATACATATGGAGTAAAGCTCCCAGATGAAACAAAATTAAATGTTATAGACATACAATGTATAGGTTATACTGCTGTTAGTGAGGACATTAGGTCTACAGTCATACCAGCCTGGCATCCAATCCTGTCTGATCTCTGAAGCTAAGCAGGGTCAGTCTGCTTAGTCCTTGGATAGGAGACTGCATGGGAATACCAGGTGCTGCAGACTAGGGAGAAGGACATAGCCCACTCCTGAAACAATTAGCCACTGAAAACCCTGTGAATAGCAGAGGAGCATTGACAATAGTGTCAGGCATGGCACAGTGTCAGGTAGCATTTCTTTCTGTTGTACATAGGATAACAAAGATTTGGATCCAAATTGACAGCACCTAACAATAACAAAGATGTTAAGATTTCCTTATTTTTCCCCCCAGTACTGGAAGTATGAACTAAGGGCTTTTCACATACTTTTCAAACACCCTACCTGGAAGCTATACTCCATTTTATCTTCTATCTTGAGACAGGGCCTTGCTAAATTACACAGGCTGCCTCTGGCCTTGAAAATGTGATCCTCTTGCCTCTACCTTCCAAGTTGCTGGATTACAGGTATGAGCCACCATGCCTGGCAGAACTTCTTTATTTGGTAAATATTGCTTTTGAGTATTGCAGACAAATATATGGAGACTGAACTTTTGATGAAATCTTCAATGCCCAAACTACTTTGTTTTAATGTGAAATCACTTGAGCTTAGCTTTTATGTCTTTATATTTTTTTAGGTTTAAGATGCACAATGAAGAAAATAAAAATAACTCTGTGCAGCTTTACATGTTAATCAAGTCAACCTAGCTGATTATCAATTGGTCAAGATGCCTGTGAAATTAAGTACACTCATTCCTAATAGTATTCCTACTAAACTGTGTTGAAAAGTATGCCTTCACGTTTTCCAGAATGCATGGCATCACATAAAAATGGTATATAAGCTGAAATTTCATCAGAAGCATTTAAAAAAAATTCTTGAAAACTCATTTTAAAAGAAAAATCACAGAAAACTAGCAATCTTTGTCATACAGAATGATGTGCTTTCAAAATGTCTTGCCATTTCCAATGTTATTTGTAATTTTTTGGTGGGAGTCCTTTTGTCAGGAACTCTTTCTAGAATTAGAAAGAATTGGTGACACTTCTATGCTCCTATCAGATGTTTTGATAAAAGGGAGAATGCTAGGTGTGCAGGACAATCCTTAGCTGACTATACACCTGGGGATTTTCTAAGACCATCTCATTTTATAATAAATAAGTAGTATCTGGAATGTGACAGAAACTCATAATTTCTTAAGAACTTAAATGTGAATAGCTCTAAATTCCTTCCTCTAGAGAATTCAGCCTCTCATGTAAATTTACCATCAAAAATAATAAGTGTATTGTTACATTCAACAATTGTAGAAATACCATAAGACCATGGATGGTGGGAGTTAGTGAACTCTCCTGAAAACAGTCAGGTGGATTTGGAGAGATGATTGATGAATTGAGCATTAAATTATGAACAGTTGGTTCCCAGAAATACAAAAGAAGAACCATTTTAGACAGAGGACTGGGAGAGAGAGCTTCAGCTGTAAAAGTCATCTTTTTTATATCTATGTTTACATAAAAATTGTAGCAAGGATTGACTTTTATATAGTCTTTGTATTTTAGAGGGTAATAATACTTAGATTTGTTGTTTTGATGTGGCTATAGAACTACTAAGGTTACATGATTAGTAATATCCCACACATAATCTTTCTAAAAAGGGAAGTTCTAATTTGTTAGTTTTGAGGTTGTTCTTATTTACTATCTTTAGTAACATGAAAAAGGGAGCATATGTCATGAAATCAGAAGAGCTTGTGACTAACCATTCATTTAAATGTTCAGCCTTTCACAAAAAAACACAAGTTCAACTAGAACATTTTTTAGACTTTGTACCAAAATATCTTTTCACTACAGTGTCTTGCTTTACTCTAGCATCTACTGAAGAAAATATCAATAATACCAATGAAAACACTAAAAACTAACTAAGGATGAAATAGCTAGTTAGAGTTTCAAAGGTATAAAGTTGTTTCCTTTTTCAAAAAGAAAAATAAGGGAAGGAAACCATTTTACCAGAGGCTGCCTAGAAAATTTAATTTGCTTGGGCCAGAGGTAAGGCATATATAGGATTTGAATATGTAAAATTTTAAATTCATCAAAGATTTGATGATAAATGTTAAAATCAGAAATGAACTTATGGGATGTTATGATGTAAGAAAAGAATAGAAGACAAGAAAATAATACACTTATTTTCAAGTTAGGATGTTTATGAATTTTATGTAATATAAGAATTCTAAGGTTTCCAGTTAAAAACCACTCACTTATCTGCAGAGTATATTAAGATGACATTGTTGTTGTTGTTGTTAGGTGCCGTCAAGTCGGTATCCGACTCATAGCGACCCTCTGTACAACAGGGGAAACACTATTGTCAGTGCTTCTCTGCTGTTCATAGGGTTTTCAATGGCAGATTGATTTTTGGGAGGGGGTTGCCAGGTCCTTCTCCCAGCCTACAGCTTCTGGTGTTCCCAGGCGGTCTCCCATCCAGGTACTAA
>VMDO01038667.1:0-13298 GCA_007922755.1 Pedetes capensis
GCATATGGATATTATTCTATCAGTGACAACATTGTATTTCATGACAGATCTTGAAATGTCTTTTTTGATAATGAATGCAACCCCATTTCTCTTTAGTTTATCATTCTCAGCATATTAGACCATATGATTGTCTGACTCAAAATGGCCTATGCCAGTCCATTTTAGCTCACCGATGCCTAGAATGTCAATGTTTATGCCCTCAATTTCTCTTTTAACGATTTCTAATTTTCCTAGATTCATACTGCGTACATTCCATGTTCCAATTATTAATGGATGTTTACAGTTGTTTCTCCTCATTTTGAGTCATGTCACATCAGCAAATGGAGGTCCCTGGGGCTTTACTCCATTTCTGTCATGATGGTAGACTCTACTTTGAGGAGGCAACTCTTCCCCGGTAGTCTTTTGAGTGCCTCCCAACCTGGGGGGGCTCATTTTCCGGCACTATATCTGACAGTGTTTCTTTGCTATTCATAGGGTTCTCAATGGCTAGTTGTTTCGGGACATCCTACTCCCTAATTTTCAGTCAGGAGGAATGAATTCCAGAGGGTTTTTGTACAATGTTGACTATAGTTACTAACAATGTCCTGTGCTCCAGAAAATTCCTAAGAGACTTTCTGTTCTTACCACATACACAAAAAAGTATGGGAAGTAATGTATATGTTAATTAGCTGAATTGACCCATTCTACAATGTATACATATTTAAAAATGTCATATTGCACATCAAATATGTAATTTTGTCAATACATATATGAATGAATGAGTAAATGAATGAAAATTATCAAAAATACATCACATTTTTAATTATTTATTTATATATTTTACAGTATCAGGGGATGAATCCAGGACTTCGAACATACTCTATAAGGACTTTACCACTGACTTGTACTCCCAGCCCATTTTTTACTTCTTATTTTGAGACAGGGTCTTATTGTGTAACAGAGGTTGTCTCTGGCCTCAAACTTGTGATTCTCCTGCCTCAGTCTCCTGAGTCTCTGTGATTATAGGCATGTTCAACAAGCCTGAGATAAATTATACATTTTAAAATGTATAGTATAAAATCCTAGTTGCTTATTGCCTTCCGCTGCTTCAATTAAATTTAAATAGGTCAATAGCCCACCTCCCAAATATTTGTATAATGTAGGTTATCTTGACTCATCCAATCAAGATTGAGAAAATTCCAACTGAAGTTAGACAAGTAAGAAATCAAGACATTACTAGAAAGATTAATTATTTCACCTTTACACTGAGGAAAAATATAGTACTCCAATTATTTTAAAAATTGAAATTTCACATTTGCTCTGAACATGACTAGATGTTGAGGAAAGTGATCAGAATGGCAGACTGATATGACATTTTCCAAATATATACAGTAGGATTCTCTTCTTTCCATTTAATTTACACATAAAGAGCTTTATCCATCTCCATTTAACCATGGTAGCTAAGACTGTAAGAATATATCCCTACAATTGTCCCTGAATGTGAAATTTATGTTTTATACAAGAATCAATATTACTAAATCAATTGTAGCATCCTGGTGTTCAAGAAGAATCTTGTTAGATGCCCTTGAGTTGCGCGTCTGATTCATAGTGACCCTTTGTACAAGAGAACAAAACAGTCCCTGACACTGTGCAATGCCCTGCACTGTGTCAGCACTTCTCTTCTCTTCACAGGGTTTTCAAAGACTGATTGTTTCAGCATTGCTTTCGGAGTGGATTGCCACATCCTTCCTCCATTTTTGCAGTGCTAGGGATGGAATTCAGGGCCTCAGAGAGCACAGAGCAGCCCTCTACCAACTGACTTAAACCCGAGCCCTCAAGAAGAAATACAACCTTAAATTTGTAAGGGATATACACAAGAAGTTTCAAAATTATTTTATGGGCATACTAAAGCTATTTAATCTCTTTGCTAAGTGCCAAATTTCAAAGAAAAACTCGACAATGCAGAGGAGACTCATCCTTTCTGAAAACACAGATATTTTGGTGTCTTATCTGTTTACACTCATGCCATTTGATGACTAACCTAGACCAGAAAACATTGCCTGCCAAGTCAACACGTTCTATAACTTCAATTACCTTCCAAGAATCATATGAAATTTTACACTAAAGAAGTTCCACTCATTGTCAAATGCTTGGTGGAAAAGCTCAGGGCCTGGCAATATCCCCAGGAAAGAAGAGCAAAAAATTTTTAAATATTGTCTGCTTATTTTGAATACAGTTTTGGAATATCACAGGTGTTTTTTGTCTAATCTTTTCCCTGACCAAAATCCTACACTCTCCCAATAATTTCTAAGGGACAACTACATTCTAAACACTTACAGCAAATTACTATTCAAGTTTCAATTTATTATTTATTTTAATCTTAATCACATTACTATAGAATTTTTATTAGTTTACACTTGACTATTGATGGAAATAATGTTCAATGCATTGAAAGCGGGCTAAGGATGTAGCTCAGTGGTAGCATATTTGCCTACCATATTCAAGACCCTGTTTTCAATCACCAGTAGCATAATAACAACAACAATAGAAGCAACAATAATGTGAACTTCTGACTAGTTGGGATCATCCTTTTTGGTGAAAATCAATTTTTTTCCTAAGGAAAAACCAAAGTTCTCTCTCTTGGTCCTCTCTTGGTATTCCAGGTTATTTTATAGGGGAACAAGGTAAATTAGAACATTTTTCTCAAGAAAAGAAAACTTAACAAAGTCTCACTATATTGTGCAGACTTGTCTTGAACCCTAGGCTCCTATGATCCTCCTTCCTCAACTTCCTGAGTACCTGGAACTACAGGAATGCACCCTATGCCCAGCTCCCATCAGACTTTTAACTACAATCTGAATATAAATTTAGGCAGAATTCCTTTTTCACTTGAAAATAAGTCATTTCTTAATTTCTGCATGAGGTAATTTCTGAGTTATTTCCAAATAATTTCCCTAAAATAGTTTTCGTTATGATTAAATCCTGCCCCACTCAACTCAATCCCAGAACAGAGTGGATGTCCAGGGTTGAGATCACATGCAAATAGTAAAATCTTTGATTTGTGGGTTTTCAAAATCTAAAGTTCAGGCCCGGAAAATAATATTGGTCAAATAAATCAAAACATCTAATCCATCACGTCCATCTAAAAACAATCTAGAGACTATTTTGTGGCTTGAAGGGTAAATTCAATTGATGGAAAAAAAAAGTGTTAGACAAGTGTGTATTCATGAGAGAAGGGGGGATGGTAAAAGAAACACCACCATCTCCACTACCACCACAACCCACACAGCCAAAAAGAACAAGTAAGTTTGAGGAAATGCAAACACAGAAGCAAATGGATTCCATTCACTAGTGCACCCAGGAATGCAACCCCTGTTGGGGTTCCAACTGGAAGTAAAGACTTCCAATTGGAGTGAGGTACATGAAGCACATGCCTATAATCCCAGCTACTCAGGAGGCTGAAGCAGGAGGATCACAAATCCAAGGCTAGAGGTAACATGCACGACTTAGTCAGACGCCGTCTCAAAATTTAAAAATAAAGATAGAAAAGGGGCCATGTGTGGGGTCAGTAGTAGAGCACTTGCCTAGCATTCACGAGGCCCTGTATTCAACCCCTGAGTATTGTCAGAGACAGAGAGACTTTTCTCATAATCTGGAGCTGTGTTATCCAGGAAAAAAGCC
This sequence comes from Pedetes capensis, assembly GCA_007922755.1. Lineage (NCBI taxonomy): Eukaryota > Metazoa > Chordata > Mammalia > Rodentia > Pedetidae > Pedetes > Pedetes capensis. The sequence continues at coordinate 3,661 of VMDO01038667.1, forward strand.
ACTAACCATACATGGTTACCATGCATTTGAAATGTGACTAGCATGTTAAGAAAGTGAAGTTTAATTTTGTTTTATTTAAATTTAAAACTGCAGTGATGTAAAATATTTTTCAACTACACACAAATTAGTTGACTTGGTAGGACAAGAGTTCACTTTTACTCATGAAAATGTGGCATCTAAATTCATATGTGCTATGAGTGTATAAAATACTTCCCAGAATTTAAAGACTTAGTGCATTCTTATTAAGAATGTACAGTGTCTTAATATCTCTATAATGATTGCATGTTGAAATATTTTGGATATATGAAGTTAAATGTTATGCTGTTGTTAACTGTCATTGAGTTGGATCTGACTCATAGTGACCCTATGTACAACAGAATGAAACACTATCCCACACTATGCCAAGCACATGATCTTTTTATGTTTGAGCCCATTGTTGCAGATACTATGTTTCTTCTCATTTTGAAGTTGTGCCACACAGCTGAAGGAGGTCCCAGGGGCTTTACTCCATTACTGTCATTAAGGTCAATCCTACTTTGAGCAAACAACTCTTCTCCAGTCATTTCTTGAATGCCTTCCAACCTGAAGGGTCTCATTTTCTGGCACTGTATTTGACAGTGCTTCTCTGCTATTCACAGGGCTTTCAATAGCTGTTTTGGTAGTGAGCTGCCAGGTCTTCTCCCTGGTGTGTCTTAGTCTGGAAGCTCACTTGAAACCTGTCCACCATGGGTGGCCCCGCTGGTATCTGAAATGCCAGTGGCATAGCTTTCAGCATCATAGCAACATGAAAGCCCCCACAGCAAGACAAGCTGTCAGACACGTGGAGTTTAATAAACTATATTAAATAAATAAGTTTCACCTGTTCCTTTTTACTTTCTAAAGTGGCTACTAGATATTTATTTTTATTTTATGTCTTTTTTTTTTTTTTTGCCAAACTTGGAAGTTGAACCCAGGGCCTTACACATATCTTCCAAGTGCTCTACCACTGGAACACAATCTCATGCCATTTTCCTTTTCTTTTTTATTTTGAGTCGGGGTCTTGCTAAGTTACTCAGGCTGCCTCTGGCCACAAACTCGCGATCCTCATGCCACCACCTGTTCAGTTGCTGGGATTACAGATGTGCACCACTGCACCTGGCAGAAATTTTAAATTATGCATGTAACTCCCATTATATTTCAATTGGACAGTGCTGATATTAAATATAGCTCCAAAATATGGCAAGCAACCACACTTCTCTTTCTTCCATATCTGAGTTTTGAGACCAACATTCATTTCTACTACATATGCACCAGTCAGTGTATGTAGCACCTAATAATGTTACATCAGATAGGAGTGAGAAAAATCAGCCTTCTACATCTGACTCCAGCATTTACCATCACAACCTTCAGGGTCTCTCTATACTTCAGTTTTCTTATCAATAATATTGTGGAAAAAAATATCTGCTAGACTCATTTGTGAGTTGGGAAGACAAACCGAAAATGTGAGGAGAGTTTATAACCTAAAAATCACAGCATGGTGTAAATGTCAGTATTTTTATTGTTAATGAAAACTTAGGGATGTATAATAGAAAATCATGACAATTCAGAGCTGATCAGCATAAAGCCATGGAGGCTGCTGCCATAGACTGATTTGACGTTCCTCACATTGTTTTTCCCTGGACTAATCTTTGAATTTTTTTCTCTTCAAACCTAGAGTTTTGTCTTACTTGGAATTAGGTCATAGTTTCTGGAATATTGCCTACATATGTCCATGGCTTGTTAGTCAATAGCATGGAAAGCATTGGGGAGTAGACTTCAAATGATTTCCTGAATAGCAGAGAGATACCTTTGGTGGTAGGGACAGAGAACACACAGCTCAAAACTTTACCTATAATTTACACATGACTTGGTCTCAGGCTATCATTCAAACATCACAATTATCCTGTTTCACAGCTTTCTGATGGTCTTTTGAACTCACCAAACTCATACAATACTCAAATACTTCTTCCTAAGCATTAGCAACATTACTGAGTATCCACTTGCTCCTAGCACTAGCAACATTACTGCATATCCATCCTTTAGGTGAATTTTCAGTCCTGGCTGCACACTCACATCATCTGAGGGGCTTTTAAATATATACCAATGTGATCTTCACTCCAGAGGTTCTGACTGAATTGGTCTGTGGTAAGACCTGGACAAAGGTACCTTTTCAAAGCCCTCCATGAGATGGTAATATACAGCCTGAGTTAAAAATATTAGAGCTGATCATTACTTGTTTTAGGCATGTATTATGTTTAATGATAAAAATATTTTAGTTCCTCTGGTAAGAATGCACCAAACATTATTTGTGAAATTCCATTCCCCTATGCTCTGTGAAGGACTGGGATTTAGCTCAGTCAGTAGAGCGCTGCGCTACAGTGTCTGAGGTCCCGAGTTCAATTCCCAGAACCACAAAAATGGGAGAAGGACCTGGCAATCCACACCCAAGGAAATCCTGAAACAGTGAGCCATAGAAAACCCTATGAGGGTCCCTATGAGTCGGATACTGACTTGACGGCACCTAACAACAACAGCAACAACAACAACAACAATACCCTGTGAAATGTAATTTGGTATTTTCTTTTTCTTTCTTGTCTTTTTAATAACTGTTTGCTTACTTCATGAATGATATCTTTTATGTTATGCCACTAAACAGAAGATTTCAAAAGATAGCTCGAGAAGCAAACACAAATATTATAATAACATGTGCAAAGAGCTGGAGGCAGAAAACCAAAGGGAAGAACATGCTCTGTGTTTCCCAGGCTTAAGGAAGTGAAGAAAAAATTCAAGCCTCAAGTGGCAGTAGTAAAAGGTTCTACAGGGAAAATATTAAATGACGCAGGAAACATCAAAAGAAGATGGAAGGAATACACAGAGTCATTATACATGAAAGAATTGGTAGACAACCAACCATTACAAGAAGTTGCATATGAAAAGGAACCAAGGGTATTGAAGGACAAAGTGGAAGCTGCCTTGAAAGACCTGGAGAAACGCAAGGCTCCAGGAATTGATGGAATGCCAATAGAGATGTTTCAAGAAACAGATGCAGCACTGGAGGTGTTAACATGTTTATGCCAAAAGATTTGGGAAACAGTGACCTGGCCAACTGACTGGAAGAGATCCATATTTGTGCCTATTCCCAAAAAAGGGGGTTCAACTGAATGTGGAAACTATTGAACAATATCATTATTATCACACACAAGCAAACTTTTATTAAAGATCATTCAAAAGCAACCACAGCAATATATAGACAGGGAATTGCCAGAAAATCAAGATGGTTCCAAAGGAGGGCAGGGAATTAGAAACATCATTGCTGGTGTCAGGTGGATATTAGCCAAAAGCCGAGAATGTCCGAAAGATGGCTATCTCTGTTTTATTCACTATACAAAGGAATTTGACTGTGTGGATCATAACAAATTCTGGATAATACTTCAGAAAATGTTAATACCAGAGCACCTAATTGCACTCATGAGGAATCTGTACATGAACCAGGAGGCAGTTGTCCCAAGAAAACAAGGAAATACTGCCTGGTTTAAAGGTGAGAAAGGTGTATGTCAGGGCTGTATAATTTCACCACATCTCCTCAGTTTATATGCTGAGAAAATAATCCAAGAACCTGGACCTTATGAGGAACAATGCCACATCAAGATTGGAGGAAGACTCACTAACAACCTGCGCTATGCAGATGACACAACTCTGCTTGCTGAAAGTGAAGAGGATTTAAAACATTTACTGATGAGAATCAAGGATCATAGCCTTCAGTATGGATTGCACCTAAATATCAACGAAACAAACATCCTTACAACTGGGTCAGTATGCAACTTCACAATAAATGGAGAAAAGATTGAGGTTGTCCAAGATTTTGCTTTGCTTGGCTCTGTAATCAACACCCATGGAAGCAGCAGTCAAGAAATCAAAAGACACATTGCTTTGGGGAAAGCTGTGGCAAAAGATGTCCTCAGAGTATTGAAAAGTAAAGATGTCACCTTGAAGATGAAGGTTCACCTGACCCATGTCATGGTGTTTTCAGTCACATAATATGGTTGTGAAAGCTGGACACTGAACAAGGGAAACAGGAGAATAATTGATGTTTTTGAATTATGGTGCTGGAGATGATTATTTAATATACCATGGACTGCCAAAAGAATCAACAGATATGTCCTAGAAGAAGTGCAACCAGAGTGCTCCTTGGAAGCAAGGATGGCTAGACTGTATCTTACCTGTTTTGCGCATGTAGTCAGGAGAGACCAATCCCGGGAGAAAGACATCATGTTTGGCAGAGTGACAGGTCAGTGAAAAAAAGGAAAACCATCCACCAGACGGATTGACACAGTGTCTCCAACAGTGGGCTTAAACAAAGGCAAGATTATGTGCCTGGCCCTGAATAGGGGAGTGTTTCAATCTGCTGTACATAGGGTTGGGTCGCTATGAGTGGAACTCAACTCAAAGGCACCTAAGAACAACATACTTTGTGAATTTATTGGTACTGATTCCTAGCTCAGATCTAGGCAATTAGCACGTCCTATATTTCTGACCACACTGATTATTTAAGCATAAAGAATGAAATTTGAAAAACAACTTAAAGAAACTGAAAGCATGAAGTATTAGTGTCTCCCATACATGATGCATGATGATAACTGGCTTCCTTTACCGGATCCTTTTTCTTGAAGTTCAAGTAAAATTCTGTACCACTAAAGGATAGAAGGGCTGGGATTTAGCTCAGTTGGTAGAGCGCTGTTATGCATTCTCTGAGATCCCGAGTTCAATTTCCAGCACCGCAAAAATGGGAGAAGGACCAGGCAATGCACTCCCAAGGCAATACCGAAGCAGTCAGCCATTGAAAACCCTATGAGGGTCACTATGAGTTGGATACCGACTTGACAGCACCTAACAACAACAAGAGGATAGAAGGACTGTGGTTTAGCTCAGTTGGTAGAGTGCTGCTTCACAATCTCTGAGGACCCAGTTTCAATCCCCAGCACTGCAAAAATGGGAGACAGACATGTTAGTCAACTCCAGACATGATCCCGAAAACAGCCACTGAAAACCCTATGAGGGTCACTATGAATAGGACTCAATTTTACCGCACCTAACAAGAGAGTAGAAGCAATAGTAGAAGCAAGGAATGAAAATAATTAATTAATAAAGTGATGGAATAACACCAGAAATGGCAGATCAACTGCTGCATTTGTTCTTTCCAATCATCTAATTATGAGTGAAATTACACTCTGCGATTATAGTTTTCCAACCTGACATTACACTCTCCTTGTTGAGTTATTCATCTTGGTTAGACAGTTTCTTGATCTTCCTTATATCCCTATGTAGTCCTAAAATAAGTTGAATTTGGCTCTGTTCCTTGTTACATGAAGGTCTATATTTCAAGCCAGTTTACACCATAGTTCTCAGTGGTGTCCTCTACTACATGTTAACTATTTTCTCTTGGCCTCAATTAATTTTCTTGTATTTTAGGGAAATAATATATCCTATATCTTAGGGGGCTGGGATTTAGCTCAGTGGGTAGAGCGCTGCTCTGCAGTCTCTGAGGACCCGAGTTCAATTCCCAGCACCGCAAAAAATGGGAGAAGGACCTGGCAATCCACTCCCAAGGCAATGCCGAAACAGTCAGCCATTGAAAACCCTATGAGGGTCGCTATGAGTCGGATACCGACTCGACAGCACTTAACAACAAGAACAACAACATGTTGGGCTTGGATTTAGCTCAGTTGGTAGAGTGCTGCTCTGCAGTCTATGAGGTCCTGAGTTCAATTTCCAGCACCACAAAAATGGGAGAAGGACCTGGCAATCCACTCCCAAGGCAATCTCGAAACAGTCAGCCATTGAAAACCCTATGAGGGTCACTATAAGTCAGATACCGACTCGATGGCACCTAACAACAACATGTAGGCTGGGGCTGGGCTTTGGCTCAGTTGGTAGAGTGATGTTTTGTGCTCTTTGAGGCCATGGGTGCTGTCCCCAGCACTGCAAGAATGGGAGAAGGGTGTGGTAATCCATGCCCCAAGCAATGCCGGGACAATCAGCCTTTGAATACCCTCTTAATATCAGAGAAGCACTGAAATAGTGTGGGGCATGACCCAGTGTTGGGTAACATTTCATTCTGTTGTACATAGGGTCGTTATGTGTGAGACCCAAATTGACAGCACCCAGCAACAACAGTTTCCTAGGTTAGTAGGTACAAGAATATATTTACATGATGTGTATATGTATCTTTTATGAAATGCAGGCCTTAGGATGCAATAGAGATAATTTGCCTCCTCAGTAATCTTTACCACTATGGTGTTGTTGTTAGGTGTCATTGAGTCAGGTCCAACTCACAGAAATGCTATGTACAACATAAGAAACACTACCCAACACTGTGCCACTATGTACATGACACTTTTTATGTTTAAGCCCATTATTGTCGCAACTGTGTCGATCCATCTAGTTGAAAATCTTCCTTTGTTTTGTTGACCTGCCACACCTCCATCATAGTGTCCTTCTCCGGGGATTGAAATAATGTCATTTGCAGCAAAATGGATGGACTTGGAGAACATTATTTTAAGTGAACGAACACAAGCCCAAAAAGAGAAATACCACATGTTCTCACTCATATGTGGGCGCTGAATCAAATTTAAAAGAAGTAAAAAATCCTGTACAGAAATTGGAACATAATAAAAAGCTAATGTAAACTTAGTGGAGAAGGGACAATTGAACAAGTGGAAAGAAGGATGGAGGGATTTAGCAAAAGGAAGTGATGATAGGAGAAAATGGGAGGGAGAAGTGGGACAAGGAGGAGCGAGGAATGAGAGAGAGGTCAACCTCAAAGTAAACAGCTTAACTTTAATAGTTCAGGAAAGCAATATAATAATAACAATAATACCAAAGGATGGTAATAATGCAAATGGGCTAGATTATTCATGTAATACTGCTAACAATGTAAAAAGATCACTACAGAAAGAAGTTTGGACTTAAATCATAATTGGGATGCAAGGGTATACAGAAATATATTCCCACAAAACGACATGTAAGTAGAAGAGAGGCCATTGGTGTGGGGTGTAAGAGAGGGGGAAGCAGGGGCACAAGAGCATTAGGGGAAAGTTATCTGTGCAATGTACAATGAAACACACATATAAATACATCACAATGAAATACATGTCAGAATGAAACACATTAAATTGTACATTACAAATTTCCAACAAAAATAAAATAAAATAAAAAGATATCCAAACTCAGTCTATACCTCGAAGCCCACCCTAACAGACCTGTGGCATGATGTAGCTTGTTAGGTTAGCCAAACACAAGTGACCATGAGAATTCATGTTTGTTGAAAACACTCAGCTAGGGGGAAAGAGTTATTACACAGCATGATTCTGGTAAATGCTGACCAATACATCTACCTAGATAAACCTATTTATTTATATCGTGGTTTCCCACCTGTTGTTATTGTTGTTATTTGTGTATATTTTAACAAAGTCAGCTGTCAACTTTGGGGGAAATCCAAATGTGTTAATCATCTCAGGTTGTTATATAAAATACCATAGACTGGGTGGCTTAAACAGTACAAATTTATTTTCCTATAGTTTTGAAGGCTGGAAGTCTGAGATTAGAATGTCAGCAGGGTAAAGGTCTGGTAAAGGTCTTCTTCCTGTTTTGAAATGGTTATATTTTACCATATCCTTGTACAGCAGAGTAGGAGGGAAGGAAGGAGGAAGTAAAAGAGGGAGGGAGGGAGAGAGGGGAGAGGGTGGCAGGGGGAAGGCGTGAGGGGGAGAGCATGCTGCTACAAACTCTTTGTCTTCTTTTCTCATAAAAGCCATTAGACTACAGCCCCACTCAGATGATATCTTACTCTAATTAGTTAAGGCTCTCTCTACAAATATCATTATAAACATTCAATTTCTAACAAATAAAGGACTACACAATTTTTAAAATTTTTCCAGCAATATTTTCTTTCATGAGGTCCATGAAAATGATAAAATAACTGGTTTAGTTATTAACTACCATGACAAAGATGAAGGACTGAAATAGAGCAAATACTTCATAGCCGTATTTCAGTTCATCATAACTGAATTATCCCGAAATATAAGAGGAGAACTGCAGTTGCTTTTTTTAAAAAAATCCAATCTTCCCTCACATAGGAGTGTGTTTGTGGAGCAATGTGCTTATCCACACCTGGATTTTGAGGTTTCAAGGTTAATCAGGGTCATGATTTTTGGTTTGTGTTTTTGGCTTATCAGTAATAATCTGGAGCAATAGCAGGTCCCATACACTCATTCTAATGCAATACAGTATCCAAAAGTCAGAGAAGCAGAATCCAGGTGTGTATAAGGCAACAGAAAAATATTTGAGGTTCCAGGTCAGTGCAAAAAGAATACAATTACAAGTTTAAAAGTAGAACTGAAAATATTCCTTAACAGAGGGTGGTTGAGGGAATACATATAAGTATTTATATGTTTGGGTGTGGGCAGGGAGCTATTAAGGATGCTGAGCTGGCTTGGAGAAAAAATACATACATATATATATATATATATATATATCTCCATATGTGCAATATTGTTGGTCTTCTTATAATTGTCCATGACATGCAACACAGTCTAGAGGAAGATATCATCTAATTTAGTGGGAACTACTAATGCATACCTAGCTAAGGTTTAGATGAACAATAATGGCTGTAATGACTTATAAGAAAATTAAATCTAAGAGCTCAGCCTCTGAGCATAAACTATAATACATGGGGTTATGTGCATAGCTATGCCATCAAAAGAATTAGATATGCTGTGCCCTGATGCTTTTGCAAGAGTTCAAAAATACTTACTCTAACTCACAGCAGCCTGCTCTAGCTTGCTTATTTGGTATGCTAGGATCAAATCCCTCTTGATTACACCTCTAGGGTATAATAGAAGGTAGGTTTCACTTTAGTGCCTTTCATCATACAGAAAGTAAACTGCTTTTATGGGTAAAAATAGCCATACATGGACTCACTATTGAAACCAGCCACCCCTGGTGTCTTCAGGGCTCATCAACAATGCACAACTGTTTTAAAATAAAGCAAAGGGTTGCATATATAATTGAAACTACAGGGATAATAAGAAGAAAACAGCAAGAGGCCACATTGCCTTGAGGGCTAAGTTATAGATTAGAAAAAATTAGGGTCCTAAAGAAATCCTATTGAAGGGGGCTAGGATAGAACTATTTTTAAAGCACTGGTAACAAAACAACTGGTGTAATATAACCCTCCAATAACCAAGATAATTCACCTGATTGCAAGACAGGCAACACACAGAGTGTTAAATAGACAAATATTTTTCATGGTTATCCAAGTTAAAATTTGGAGCAACTGAGTATGTCCCGTTTTACAATTACAAAACGATACTTAGACTGCACTGTATTCCAGGAAGTGTTAAATGCACTATCAGAGATGAATTTTATCAAGTTGTAAATGAAAAAAATTTAAAGAATATTATGTTATACAGAACTTGAACTGTTGTACGATGGAAAATTAAACAAGAAAATAATTGAACCAATAAGTATTTGAGATAAAATGTTTATAGCCTTTTGAGAGTTTCTACATTGAGAAAGTATGCTACTAAATATGCATATGTTCGTTTTTAATTGATGAATAA
>VMDO01038668.1:0-13296 GCA_007922755.1 Pedetes capensis
AGCCAAATACTACAATCCTATGTGAACACATTAAGTTATAAGATCCACAAAATATAGAAATACATGTTAACTGAATACTGTGTTCAGCTATACTTTTCATATAATTTAAAATATTAATATGGACAGTTTGATAAATTTTAGACAAACTGAATTAATGTCATACAAATAAGTTTATGATCTATAACATCAGAAAAAACGACAAAATTGTCAGCAGATGCCTAAAGCGTAGTTATTGATATTACTTAGTGTATATAAAATTACTCTAAGTCCACATAATACTTGATTATATGTAGAGTGTTATAATAAAAGTTCCTTTCATTAATAAATATGAGAAATTTATTATAACTACCAACTATACTTACGTTAGACTGACAAAAGTAGATGTTTCCTTTAAAGAAATTATATCTGTCTTTCCAAAGAAATTATTCTTATTATAAATAGGATAATGTCATACTGGTTTAGTTATAGAGAATATTTGATCAATGTTAAAAATAAAGTTGAAATGGGTCTTTTTCATCATAAATTATATGTGTGTATGCACGTGTGTGTATCTTAAAAATTATACAAGTATTAGCCAAAAGTATTAAATTTTGTCTAACTCACTGTGTAGCCATGTTAACTCTAAGTCTACCAAAAATAGTCATGTAATTTAGCTTTTTTTCCCCTCTGTATTGTGGGATTGAACTCAGGGCCTTGCACATGCTAGGCAATTGCTCTGCCACTGACCCACATCGTCAGACCTCTTTTATTATTTTTTGAGACAGGGTCTCAATAAATTCCACAGGCTGCCTCTGGCCTCAAACTTGAGATCCTCCTGCCTCAGTAGGTGGGATTACAGGCAGTCTCCATGGCTCCTTGGCTTAATTTTGCATTTTAAAATATTGCTTTCATTTTAGTAAAACTACTTTCAGAACAGAATTAATTGTTTTCTATTTTTCTAGCAGATGTGCATATCACAGCAGCCCTCAAAGAATTTTCAGTGGCTGATTGTTTCAGGATTGTTTTGGGAGTGGACTACAACATCCTTCTCCAATTTTTGTGGTGCTGGGAATCAAACCAGGATCCTCACGAAGGGCAGAGCAGCACTCTACCAACTGAGCTAAACCCCAGCCTTACCACTGTGCCATCTGCTCCCGTCAGATCTTGGAAGCTAAGCAGAGTCGGGCCTGGTTAATACTTGGAAAGGAGACCGCCTGGGAACACCAGGTGCTACAGGCTTGGGAGAAGGACCCGGCAACCCACTCCCAAAAATCAGCCTGCCATTGAAAACCCTATGAATAGCAAAGAAGCACTGATAATAGTGTTTGACCTGTTGTACATAGGGTTGGCACCTAACAACAACAACAACAACAACAACAATTTTCTAGCAATTTCAATAAAGTTTAATTTAATTGCCCCTTAATCTAGATAGTCATAAAAATAGAAAATATAGTTTCTATGTGGTTGACACCTCTCATTTATACATATTTAGCATTTCTATAATTAGCTTACTCCTGAATACTTAAAATCCAGTATAGTACTTCTTTTCATATCTAGGGGTTTCATAGTATTCTATACAATTCCAAGTAACATCCTATTATTTTGGTTGTTATATGAAGAAAATAAAGCAGAGCCAAAGGTTAATTTGCTGTTAAACACACACACACACACAGTAAAATTATTACAACAAAATCTTCATTAATAAGAATACTTTAGAAATCCAATACTTTGGTTAATCTGTACTTATTAAAGCCTGTTTTAAAATATATGAATAGTTTTTTAACATAGAACTGTATGAAATATACTATTTATTCTTTTTTTTACCATTTGGAACTTTTAGTAACTCTGGGTTATTATTATAATAATAATTACAACTTTAGGTGCAAACCTAATCACTTGGGTCTTTCCCACTATTTCGGTCAGGTCCACTGATACAATTTTTTTAACCAGAAGAGTTTTTTTTTTTTTACAAAGTTAACATAGGGATTAGGATTTCTGGTCTGAAACATCAGATCTGGCAATATTGCTGCATCCCTGTATGGCAAAAGCTAGGTGATGCAAAACCGTAGCTCTTTCCCCTTTAATGGAAGCATGTGGTGTCTGGTACTCACTGCTCCCCATACTACCTAGAATTGACAACTTGAGTTACCTGTTTTGTCCCTTTAGTTTGAGATAATTGGACCACTGTTGCAAAACAGTAACCATAAGGGTCGTAGGAAATAAAACAAAATATGGGTATAGTATGGAAAAAGGTCTCTAAAGGTTGCCTTAGAAGAAATATAAGTTATTTTAGTGTAGGTAGTTTCTGTGATCACTTTCCTATTTCTGATTAAAATATAGGGGCAAACATGGTTAATATGAATTCTAGTTAGTTTACTTCTAGTTGGTTAATACTAGATTTACTGAGAAATTATTTCTATATTGTTAAAAGGAACAATTAAATATTTTGTTTATAATAAGATTAAAAAAATCTTGCCTCCTGAGCCAAGAGATCTTTTTTTAAACATGTGATTATCATTATAAACATGCATGCAAATACTGGAACAGAAAGATTTAATGATTCAGTAGAGGCATCAAGCATGATATTGTTAATCTAACATTAAAGAAATTTATCTCTTGACTTAATGAAAACACATTCTTGAGTAGAAAACTATTTCTGAAATAAAAAGAAATAAAAGACAGTTGTTATTCTCATGAAATTTATTTTGCTAAAAGTGTAAGAATTTAATCACTTAATGTTATTATTAACATTACACTTTAGAATTTGTGATAAATCAAATGCAAATTTAAATACTCTTATAGTATTAACTTCAGATCAGTGCTGTTACATTTGTTATAGCAGAATAATTATTACAAACTTACATAGTAATACCCTGAGATAATTTGTCTACTTATTGTCAATGAATAAGGAAACATCAACTCACAAGTGCATTTGTTGTTGTTGTTGTTGTTGTTAGGTGTCATGGAGTCAGTGTTCAACTCATAGTGATGCTATATACAATAGGCAAAACAGTATTGTTAATGCTTTGCTATTCATAGGGTTTTCAATAGCTGATTGTTTTTTGGGGGAGGGGGATGTGTTGTTGGGTCCTTCTCCCAAGCCCACAGCACCTGGTGTTCCCAGGTGGTCTCCCATCCAAGTACTAATCAGGCCCAACCCTGCTTAGCGTCTGACAGGATCAGACGCCACAGTGGTACAGCTGCAGGCACAGGTGCAATTAGAGTTAAAAACTTTGCAATCTTTCCATATAAGCTTTAAAAAGTTATTAGATCTTACAAATTTATGTAAATGGAAATTTTAGATGATTAAAAAAATTGAACAAAAAGCATTGTAGTCATATTGAGTTTTCAGTCATTCTCCGCAGTAATCACACTAATGATTAAAATGTGGATATCTTATCTATTCAGGAAAAAAAAGAATTGCCAGACTTTTCAAAATAACTGATTTCATTCCTAGAGTTTTACTTAGTCTAACACAGATATTTCTAGTAGAAATAAAATTTGACATAAACTAGGAATTCTAATTATAGAACAATTTATTTGCCAGAGACAAATTCTGGTTTTCAATAATCTAGATTTACTCAACTTAATTATTCAAGTCACATTATAAAAAATATTTACAAAATAGATGATGAGAAAACATTTTCCTTATCTATGGTCAAATTTATCAATTTTATGCTATTATTCCCATTGGGGCCACAAGCCTGAACATTGTGGATTAAAAATAAAAAAATTACTGAATCGCTTAAATATTTTGTTGTGGCCCTCAATTGAATTTGAGAGTCTGTCTTATTGAAAAGAACACCAATTTGGAGCCATTTGTCTAGAGTTAGAATATTAAAAAAAATTTATGAGAAACATGAAGAGTTACAACAATAAAAGTACATATTATACTTGTAATAAACTTGTATGCATATACTACAAATATATATGTATATATTTTAGCCCACTGGTTATTTTACATGTATATAATCAGTGGATTAAAATATAACTTACCCCAATTCTAATACAATAATTTTTGAGACAATTCTGTGTTCATGTTCTTAAAATTGTGAAATATCTCATAAATACAAAGGAATGCATGAACTATATGCTCAATTAAAGTATAATTATGAAATGAATACATTTTTGTCATCACCCACCAAGTTACGAAAGTAGACCTTCTAGATTTTTTCTATTTTTATTTCTTTTGTATTATTATTATTTTAATTATAGGCAAATAGGATCTGGCTAAATTGGGAAAAGTCTTTCTAATAATTACAAATGTCCAAGAATTTGGGCTGCCTCATAAGGTAGAGAAATATTTGAGCAGATGGGATGATAGAACATCTGTGATACTATATAGGGTTACTCCACATCATATTTAGGTATACTGTAATAAATTCTCATGTCAAGGCCACAGAATTATGTTTCTATAAAGCTATCCATATTGACATATTTATGAGCCTGGTTTGAGAACTACTAAAATAGAAGTCTTACTTTGGTTCCAAGTACTAGATAATTTCTAAAGGCTCTTTCAGTTATGGTCTGTGTCTTTCTGTATATAATAAACTATGGAAGAGAAGCACTATGTTAAGAATATAACAGTGAATCATTAACTAAAAGTTGTAATCAAGAAGGAAACGATGATTACAAAATTTCATCTCAGTTAAGGGATTAATGAAGTTCTTGTTAAGTGATGTTGAATCAGGTCCAACTCTGGTGACTCTCATAGGGTTTTCCATGGCTGATTATCTGGGGATTGCTTTGGGAGTGGATTCCCATGTCCTCTCCTGTTTTTGGAGTGTTGGGGATCAAAACCAAGGCCTCAGAGAGAGTAGAGCAGCACTCTACCAACTGAGTTAAATCCCAGCCCTGCATTAATGAAATAGGTACTAAAACTTAATTATTTGGTATTTAAAATCTTGATTTTTAGATTGTCTAAGTTCATTGTCTAAGTTCAGCTATTTTAATAAAAAAACAGATTTTAAAGTGTGTGAAACAGGCATTTGTTTATTCATTTAAAAAATTTGCTGAAGATCTAAACTATGTTAGGCAGTGGGGGATGCAACAGTGTTCAGAATGGATGAAGACTCTGCTCTCAGAAAGCTACAATTTCAGCATCACTTAAATATCATTATTCCCTGAAAGAAGCATGCTTAAAAAGCAGGTTCTTATTTTTGTAATGATACCACTTATACAGATGGAATCTAAGTTCAAAATTTATTTCATTATAGTGGCATGAGAATCTTAAATCAGGAGAATCTTCATCTCAAAAAGTGAATAAAACCTGTTCTGTCAATCTTTCAAGTTTCCTGTTAAAATCCAATGATATATACATATATGCAATATTAATATATAGATGTATGATATACAAATATAGCATATGAATATCATTGTTGTTGTTGTTAGGTGCCGTTGAGTCGGTATCCGACTCATAGCGACCCTCATAGGGTTTTCAATGGCTGACTGTTTCGGGATTGCCTTGGGAATGGATTGCCAGGTCCTTCTCCCACTTTTGCAGTGCTGGGAATTGAACTAGGGACCTCAGAGACTGCAGCGCAGTACTCTACCTACTGAACTAAATCCCAGCCCCATGAATATCATACATTGGACATAAATATACACATATGTCATTTATTTATATATATGGTTTATAAAATAAGTTTTTAATCAGTGAAGCACTCTACAAATGATATACCAACATTATTATCTATTAAAATAATGATCAAAATAAAATAGTGAAGATTTTGAAAGTAAAAAGGATAATGAGGTAGGTATATATTATCTTAACAAGAGTTTAAAAATATCCCCCTTATTATATTCATTCATTGTAAAATTGATGGGCCTTTATGAATATTTTATGCATGAAGCACAAGAGAATATCGATTTCTTTAATGTGATGTATAGAATTAATTCTTTTAATGAAGAGCATGTATTCCAATAAGTAGTAGATAAAGCTTAATGATGCATTGAATTATTGGACATGGGAATTCTGGACTCATAAACATTAAATAAGAGTAAAATGAACTCAGGAAATCTAGAAAATGATAAATAGAGAACCAAATAGAGTAAAAATGGATGGAGCCATTTATAAAGTAGGCAATTCGGAAAGAGAGATTACTAAATATGTACTTGATAGAGCAGGATATGCACACACATATATATACACGCACATGTACATATGACATAAATGGAGTGCTAGAGATATAATCTTATTTCTCATAGCTAATGGTGCCAAACTAATATGTTGTTAGAAGCATGAAAATATAGAAAATGGGCCACTTGTCAAATTCATCTTTTTATATTATGGCATAATTGCTTTGTTTGAAGTGATTCTTTAAACAATAAATTGAATTTTAAAATATATACAAAAAATCTGCAAAAATACTTAAGGTCCATGATGTTTGTTGACTTATATAAGCTATTTTTACAGATTTCTCTTATTAGTGTCATTACCATAGAGATAAATTACATCTTATATTCCTTAGATAATATGTTTAGGCTTTGTTGCATTTATCAATTCCAGTTTGATCTTATAACTCCCTTATCTCACCTGTCTGCTTATTTAGATCAATCCCTATGGCAAATACTTTCAGTTGTAAGACTCTCTTCTCAGTAACTCTAAATTTTATACCATAATTCTATGCTTAAGTTCAATGAGAATGAAAGCATTTATTTCACTCAAAAGCACAGACTTAAATATAGAAAATTAAAGCATATCACTGAGTTTTAAGCACATTTCCAGAAATAAATTTGGGACATATTACACTAAAGTGGTTCCATCATTAAGTTTAGGAAATGTTGGTTTAAACAATTTTATTATAGGACTTCTCCAATTGTTAATTTATTAATTAATCTTGATGAGGACAGTTCCCAAATTTATTTGACCGAAGACCCTCTTTCTTAAAGACCATCAGCTGAGGGAATTCATTTTCTGTAAATACCCTTGGAAAGCACTGATAGAAAAGAATCAACTTTATATTTATTTCTAAGTATTCATACTTGGCATTCTTATGTTGCTCATTGATTTTAGCTAGGAACCCTTTCAGATTTACGTAGAAGGAAGATTTTCAAAAGACTACACAGGAGAACATATGAGATTCCTGTACAAAAGAATATATAATATTTTAATTATTACATTTTTTCAATTCAAAAAGTTTTATGCTTGGTTTGCGTCAGAGCTAACAATAATCATTTAAAAAAGCTTCTCAAATGTGTTCTTGATCTATTAATTTAGAAAAAGACTTTTCCTATCTTATATAATACTAGAAGAGTTGTTTGTTTCTTGTCTCAGTTTATGGCTCTTAAAGGCATTCTACAGTGTAGCAAAGTATATTTTGCTGTTAAAAGATATGATTTTTGCTTCATGCAGTGGCACAGGCCTATAATCCCAGTGCGTGTGGAGGCTGAGGCAGGAAGATCACAAGTGTGAGGCCAGAGATAGCCTGTGCACTGTTGTGTCTCAAAATAAAAAAGTGGTCAGGGGTGCAGCTCATTGGTGGGGCACTTGCTTAGCATGTGTGAAGCCCTGGGTTCAACTCCCCAAGTACTGAAAAAGGAAGGAGAAGCTGATGTTTCAGTTTAGTGGTAGAGAGTACTTTGTGAGGTCTTAGATTCAACTTCCAATAACACACACACACACACACACACACACACACACACACACACACACACACGAAAGAAAAAAAGAAAGATGATTTTATCAATATTTTGATGCTATTATACTCTTGCTTCTTCCTTATTTGAGAAAATTAAGGCCATCAGATAATGAATACCAATTTACCATCTCTCTATCTAATAATTTATCATTTTCATATCCCTTTTTCCTTTCCTTTGAGCCAATCTATGCAGCTAGGCTTCTGACTCCAACTCTTTCTCAGTCTTCAGGTTCTTATTCTAGCTGCTGTGCCTTCTTATGCTTCTAATTTCAGATGTGCCTACTTTTCAGAATATATTCGTGATCAAATCTCAAATCTTTTGCCTTCAGTAATCCTGGATGGAGACTAGAGTCACAACTACACTCAGCTTTACCATACGTAGAAAATAACATTATGGAGTAGCAACACTTAATGTGCTAATTTTCCTAAATTTTTATGAGAAAACTTTCTTTAATTAACTGAAATTCTTCAATATAGAGAGTACACGGTTTGGGGCCAATGATTATATTTTTGTGGAAAGGATTAATTTGGGGCTATAAAAGAAAAAGAAAGAAAATCATCATCTTGTCTTGAAAACAAGTGTGTGTTTTATTCTTCTGCATCATGAGATTAAAATATGCAAACAAGAATAAACAAAAAAGAAAAAAGCGATAAGTGAACACTCTAGAGGAAAACATCTCGTAAGGAATATTGGAATAAAAGAAAGTATGCTTGACAAACTAAACCCTAAATATAGTATTGTTTGCCTTTTATTGCCACTGTACTCATAATGTCTATAGTCCTACCATTTTGGCATCTGATCTCGTCAGATTTCAGATGCTAAACAGGGTCGGGCCTGGTTGGTACTTGAATGAGAGACTGCCTGCAAATACTGGGTTCTGTAGGGTTGGGAGAAGGACCTAGCAGCCCACTTCTGAAACAATCAGCCATCCAGAATCTTATGAATATCAGAGAAGCATGTTCAGACATAGTGCCAGGCATAGCACAATGTCAGGTAGTGTTTCATTCTATTGTGCATAGGGTCGCTATGAGTTGGACCTAATTTGACAGTACCTATTAGCATTAACATACTTCTAGTGTTTATCGAAGAAGCAACTTAGATTATAGATATCCCTTCTTTTGGCATATTTAAAAATATATAATTAGCATACCATAATGATCATCCTTTTAAAGTATATGAATCAAAGATAATTTTATATATTCATAAGTTGTGCAACCATCATCACTATCTAACTATTACACTTCAACTCCAAAAGGAATCCTGTACCATTAGTACTCACTTTTCATTCTCACTTCACTTCAACCCTTGGCAACCTCCTATCTATTTTTTACTTCTATATATTTTCCTATTCTGGACATTTCACATAAGTGTTTTGTATCTGGCTTCTTTCATTATGTGTAAGTTTTGAAATCTTTATCCTCATTGTTGTATGAATAAGTACTTCAAACGTTTTTATAGTTAAATAATACTCCATTGTATAAACATATCATACTTTTATCTATTTTTCAATGAACATAACTTTCTCTATGAACTTTTCACAAATGAACTACTTTATAGTAGAGATAAGAATTTCCTACTAATCTCCAAGAATGAAAATAGTTTAAATTATGGAAGTAGAAATAAGATTGGGGAAAAATAGACATAACAGACAGGTAATTAATAAGCATGTGAATCACTAAGACTTGATGATTAAAAGGAGTGAATTGTGCCCAATGTAGGGAAAGCTAGCAAAGAGTGATGCCTAGGTTTCTGGCTCAGGCAGGTGTGAGGATATTGGTGCCATACACTGGGATGCAGAGTACAGAATGAGGATCAGGTTATTCTTTTTGGTTGCTGGATTGGTGAGGGATATAATGAATTTAATTTTCCATGCTGAATTTGGCGTTTCTTAGGACAGACATAAAGATGGCTAGAGCACAACTGGATCAACCTGGTAGATGATCATGCAGATGATCTGAGATGGAAATAAAGATTCGAAAGCCATCTACTTGAAGCCATTGAACACAATACACCATCAAGATAGAATGTGTACAATGTAAAGAAAAAGAGGGCCTAGGATGAGATCCTAGGAAAAAAAAAGCATGGAAGGAGTGCACAGAAAAAAAAAAAAACAAAGCTGGCCTGATAAAATAGGAAAACTTCTCTCTAAATTTAGCAGCATATGTAATTTGAGGGGCAAATTTAACAAAAAGCTACATGACTCATAATTGTAATAAAATGGAAATAGAAAACTAAAGCCTCAAGCAGGTAGACAAGAAAGTACTGTTACTACAAAAAGGAGGAGGAGAAAGGAGGTAGCTATATGAGATGATGGGTATGTCCACTTGTATTTTAGTGTGTATATGTCTATCAAAACAAGCATAACAAAACATCAGGTTGAACACCTTAAATATATACAACAAAAAGGAAGTAAAAGTGAAAATCGTCAATTATTATATCTAACAATATTAATATAGTATAGTCCAAAAAATTGAATGGAATTAGCATGTTTCTGAACTTGAACTTGAATTTCCTAATAGAATAAATAAAAAAAGAAAATACAATGGACTATATAGTTTTCTTATCAGTAAGGCAGATATATCAATTATTTAAGAAAGATAACTATAAAACTTTAAAAGAAAGTTTCACACAGACTATTCTAAAATGAATGAGTAGCATAAGAGACAATATTTTAAAAACTGCTCTTACAGCTAATGCAAAAGTAATTCTAAATGGCTGCTTGTTTTAAGAATTTCCCATGAGTCACTTCTACTCAACATTGTAGTGGAGATTATAGCCAGGTTAATTAGGAAAGAAAAAGAAATGAAGGCATTCAGATTGGAAAGGAGGAAGTAAAACTTTATCACAGAAGACATATCTAGCCTGGCGCAGTAGTGCATGCCTGTAATCCCAGTGGCTCGGGAGGCGGAGCCAGGAGGATTGTGAGTTTGAGACCAGAGGTGTAATTTAGCGAGACCCTGTCTCAAAAAGTAAAAAATGGGCTGGGGGTGCAGCTCAGTGGTCCAGCATTTGCAGAGCATGCAAGCCCAAGGCCCTGGGTCCAAACCCCAGTACCACACACACACACACACACACACAGACACACACACACACACACACACACACACACAAATAAATAAATAAATAAATAAAAATAAAGAAGAAGATATGATATCTCACACAGAAAATCCTAAGGAATTAACAAAAATCCAGTACAGCTAATAAGTAAGTAGAGCAAGGTTGCAGGATACGTGATCAATTTCCAAAATCAACTGTATTTTATTCAGCCAGGCATTGTGACACATGCCTATAGTCCCAGTGACTGGAGAGGCTGAGACAGGAGAATGATAAGTTCAAGGCCAAAGGCAGTGCATGCAACTTATAGAGATCCTGTCTCAAAATAAAAAATTAAAAAAAAAAAAAAAGGTCTGGAAGCCAGTTGTGGTGGCTCACACCTGTAATCCCATTTACCTGGGAGGTAGAGGCAGAAGGATCACAGGTTCAAGATCAGAAGCAGCCTGTATAACTTAACAAGACCCTGTCTCAAGATAAAAAAATTAATAAATGGCCTGAAAGTGAGGCCCAGTGGTAGAGCACTTGAAAAGTATGTGTGAGGCCCTGGGTTCAATCCTTAAGTACAGAAAAAAAAGCCACAAAGGGAGTGTCCTGGAGGTGCAGCTTAGTGGTAGAGCACTTGTCTACTATGTGTGAGGCTCTGGGTTCAAACCCAGAACTGCACGCATGCAAATATATATAATTTCTATAAACTAGGACTAATCTAAAAATGAAATTAATAGAACAATTCCGTTTTTAATAGCACTAAAAATGAAATATTTAGAGTAAATGATAAAAAAGTGCAAGATGTGTATACTGAAAACTAAAAAACATTATTGGAAGAATATAAAGAAAGAATAAATGGAAAAACATCTCACGTTCATGGATTGGAAGACTTAACATTCTTAAAATGGCAATGATCCTCAAATTAAGTGAATCGAACACAATCTCTATCAAAATCCCAGCTGGATCATTTTTTTCAAAAATTCACAAACTGATCCTAAGATTCAGTAGAAAATACAAGCAGACCAGAAGAGAGGGTGGATAGCATCCATACACTATCAGTATCATAACCACCTGAGGTGTTTGTTTTAAATATGCAAATTTCTGGCCCTACCCCAAACTTACAGAATCACAATTTTAGGAGTGATGTTCAAATATTTTCTAAAGGTTCCTAGTTCAGTGTTATGTGAAGTATAAAACAAATTAGAAGTTATTTGGGCTTATATGATTCTCAGTGGTATTACCTATGAGAAAGTGGTATTACTTGGGAGGAAGACTCAGTAAAAAATTTAAAAACTAAAGAAAACACAAACTATTCATGATACAAAGTAATAGAACATAGTCCATCTTTCCTCCAGAATGAGTTGGCACTGAAATATACTTCCATAAAACCAAAAAATTTGAACTTGATAAATGGAATATTGAATGCTAGCTATTGATAAATGAATATTGAATGTTTGGAAACATCTGGTTTTGACTTATGCTCAGCTGTTTGTTGTACCAGTAGCAACACGCAGAACCAATTATATCTTGAGTTCATGATAATAACGGCAAATCACCAGAAAAACAAGTGATGCTTGCTTTTTTCTATTTGCTGTGTACTGTGTTCACCTAAACTACAGAAGAGAATATAAATCACTGAACCATCCATTCCTTTATTGGACAAGCTAAAAAAGTCCAGAATGATAAAGTGAGTAGGTATACACGACAAAGTCAGGATGATAATCTATGTATTTTAGAGTGCTAATCAAAATTATTAAGACATAGTGCTTCCTCTTTAATGGAATATAACATAGGCATATATATGCTGTACACATCAATTTATATTAGTCTTCTTAATATATTTTCACATTGTAATTCTGATCTAAAATGAATGTTAAATATCTAAAATATATAAAAGACTCAAAAAACTTAAACACCAGAAAAAACAAATCATCTACTCAAAAAATGGGCAATGAACAGACAGTTCTCAAAAGAAAAAACATAAATGGCCAAAAACATATGAAAAAATGTTCAAAATCCCTAGCCATCAGGAAAACGCAAATCAAAATTACACTGAGATTCTACTTCAATCCAGTCAGAATGGAAATCAGCAAGAAAATGACAGCAAATGCTGGCAAGGATGTGGGGAGAAAGGAACCCTCATTTACTGCTGGAGAGACTATAAATTAGTGCAGCATTATGGAAATAAGTATGGAAGTTCTTTAAAAACTAAAAATAGAACTACCAGATGTTCTAGCTATACCACTCCTGGGTATATACTCAAAAGAATATGAGTCAACATATCATAGAGGTACTTGCACACCCATGTTTATTGTGACACTATTTACAATAGCCAAATACAGAATCAACCTAGATGTCCATCAACAGATGAATGGATACAAAAAATGTGGCATATAACACAATGGAGTTTTACCAAACTATAAAGTATGAAATTATGTCCTAGGGATCATCATTCTAAATGAAACCACTCAGAAAGACAAATATCATGTTTTCTAATCATATGTTGACTCCAGATTTAAATGTGTGTATGCCTGTGTACATGTGTGTGCATCATGAAAGTAGGAAACTATTAGGTTATATATGACAAAAGTGAGGGAGAAGGGGACAATAAGAAAAAATAATGAGGAGAAAAAAAGA
>VMDO01038669.1:0-13222 GCA_007922755.1 Pedetes capensis
TTTAGTAGAATTTTGCTGGTGTGCGATATTAATGATATTGTCCGATAGTTTGCACATTCAGTTGGATCCCCTTTTTTGGGAATAGGCACAAATATGGATCTCTTCCAGTCAGTTGGCCAAGTAGCAGTTTTCCAAATCTGTTGGCATAAACATGTTAACACCTCCAGTGCTGCATCTGTTTGTTGAAACATCTCTATTGATATCCCATCAATTCCTGGAGCCTTGTGTTTCACCAGTTCTTTCAAGGCAGCTTCCATTTCATCTTTCAACACCAAAAATCAACAGTGCTACTTTTAGTAATCTCCCCTGAGGAAATAAATATATCCAAAATAGGTAAATGGTTTCCTAAATTATAGAATATCCTGGCAATGGGATATCACAGTGATGACCCATGATGTTTTTGAAAATATTCAACAGTGTAAGTGGGACTCCAACATACAGTGGAGATCAGCTGAGCCAAGTGGCAGCTACTCTCATTAGCAGATGTATTCATCAATTTGCCACACCTGACCAATTGCACTTGACTTTACTCTGCCTGTCTCTATTGGGGTTTTCAATTCCTGGTCCAGAAAGAAGTGTGCAGGCTGAAGAAAGGAAGTAAGCCCCATGAGGCTGGATTCCAGAACCAACGAGGCACCACAGTTGGAGCTGAGGCTGGAGTGGTGAGCATCTGCTTGGTAGAGAGAGGGTGGAAATGGTGTTTGTGCTGCTCTCCCAGGCTGGGACAACAGAATGCTGCTGTGACCAGTGTGTGGGGTTTTTCCCCACACATCGCCATGCGATTCTCCAGCAGACACCAGCTCAGTGCCCAGTAAGTCAATGCAGTTCTGACACCATCTACCTGGAGATACTGTCAGATGCCACAGCTTGGGGGCTCTGTCACAGCTGCCCCTCACTTTAGATGCCAATGGCAAGCCCCAGCTTGTGGCTCTTCCTTTTGATTGGCTATCAGTTGGGGTTCTCATAAACCTTCCTTTGGACTTAATGAATTTTCCAGAGGAGCTTACTAAACTTGTTTAGCCATTTAGTGTAAAAGTTATTACAAAGAACAGGATGAGCAGTCAGGTGGGAAGACGTGGGGACTTCCCCACCCTTCCTGGATGGGCAGCCCTCCAGGGCCCTCCGTGTGTCCAACTGTCCAGAAACTCCCCAAATCCAGTCCTTTTTGTTCTTTATGGAGGCTTCATGCATTACCACAATGGATTAAATCATTGGTCGTTGCTGCTCAGTTGAACATTCAGCTCCTCTCCCTCCCCCAGAGGTCAGAGGTAGAACTGAGAACTTCAATGCTCTAACCATACGGCTGGTCCCTCTTGAAAGCAGTGCCCCCACCCACCCAGAGGCCCTTTAGAAGCTCCAGCTATCCTTCATCCCACCAGCCGATAAGAAGACACCACTTAAGAAGTTCTAAGGGTTTCAAGATCTGTGTTCAGGAAACAGATGCAGGTGAAGTATGTATTTCAAAAAATCACAGTGTCAGATAGAACAAGCCTGGTAAGCCTCAGGTTAGTAGACGATCTAAGAAAATGTAAGAAAGCAAATCATGTGCACACATTCAAAATTTTAAAATACCTTTCTAGATGCCAATTAGAAAGTGGGTTGTAAAAAATACTTGGAAAACTGAAGAATAAAAGTATCCATTTGGCTAATATTATCAGGTTTCAGATGAAAATCAAGAATGACTTTTAAATTTTGTGCAGAATTAGTTTTACTCTGATAAAAGAAAGGCATTGTGACTAACTTTTGAAGGATAAAGTGTAGTCATATCTTGAAATAAAACATTGACTAAAATTATTGTAACACAAAGGGCTTTCATAAAAAGAGAAAAACCAGACAATAAAACCTGAGTGATAAAAACTTCCCATATGTTACAGAAAAGTCTTTCCCTTGCTCAGTGTAGCACATCCCTGTATTATTCAAATACACTTAAGCAGACACACTGAGAAGCTTATAATTCAGAATGACCCACGGAGCTCACTTCCTGTTAGATTTTCACCCTCTTTCTGCTGTATAATTCTGTGTGAATACATTTTAGCAGTGGTTCACCTCGTCAGTCTGCCAACAGTCTTTCCTGCTGAGCAAGTGGCTTGCGCTTCACGTACCTCAGTGAGAACACAACTGAGAACTTTGCTCAGATTGCTCGCAATTTTCTCATTTGTTTCTCAAAAAGTCACACTTCTCTTAAAATCAGTAATACACCTACCACTACATATCATGACAAACAGTGAAATTTAATTTAAAACAGCAGAGGCGCATGATCACAGGACTACCTTGGCCTGTGTTCAGGCCTATGGCCTCCTTCAGTGAGGCCTGGGCTGTGGGCGCGCCTGCCTCTAGTGCCCAGTGTGTCGCTACCCTCCCAACCCAGCAGGCTTTGGTGGGCACCATCTCACTTCTGACAATAATACACTCCTGCTTTGGTGGCTCTTGTGTCCTAACATATTAGTGAGATTTCAGTCAAGACTATTATTTCATTATTACAGTCTCATCCTAACCCAGGCCTTCCCCGTCTCCACCTGAAGGCTCAGATCTGCAGCCCATGAAGAGCTGAGCTAAGGTAATAATAACAGCTACTATTAACTGAGTCACTATGCATTAATTCAGTCAACACCTACAAGAACTCTATCAGGTAAGTAGGAAAGTTATCCTTTATACAAATAAGGAAACTGGGCCAGATAGTGGCTAAGCAACTACTGCGTGGACAAAGCTAGTAAGTGGCAAAGTTGCGATTCAGACCCTTTTTATTAACATCACACAGTAGCCCTTCAGCCCAACTGCAATTCTGTATGCCCCAAACATTCTGTTGTACTTGGGTTCACTTTTCTTCTGTGCTGTTTAAGACTTTGGTAGATGTGTCTTTCTCAAGGAGACTCATAGTCTGCCCATGAGAGTAGATTCCTGATGGACACATCCTGCCAATCCCAGCATACGCAACTGCTTGTTGGCAGTAAGAAGCATCTGTTACTAAGATCCAGATTTCCCAGCTGCAACTCAAGACGTCTTTCACCCCTAGAGGCAGCTTGTTAAACTCATGGCGTCACCTCTTGAATGTCTTTCTCCTTAACTCGCTCCCTTCTGCGCAAGCCAATCGTCCTACTTATAAATTGTTGAATCCATTCATTTCTCTCCATACTGGTCCTCAGTAATCTTGCAAAAGCCATCTCTCACATAAATTACTAAACCCTACTTGGTTTCCCAGACACCCACCCACCCTCATTTCTATTTTAGTTTTAACATTTTACCCAAGAGGATGTTTGCAAAATGCAAATTTAGTCAAGTTGCATCTGTGAGTAAAATCCTTTAATGACTCTCTGTTGTGCCCAAATAAAACATTTCAACATTGATTTCAATGCCTTGCCCTTCATATCTTTCCAAACTCATCTTTCATCATACTCCCAACAGTGGCCCTTCATTCTCTTCCATCCAACAACTCAGTCTCTCTTTATTTCACTACAGTAGTAGTTTTTCATGCCTACTGGTGTTTACACATCTTCTGTCCCACACCAATGGCCATTCTTCCTCCTTTGCCCAGCTAACCCCTACATAGTCCCTGTGTTTCCATATCACCCTGTCCTTCACCATTGTTTTCATGGATGGCTGCATTTTAATTATTATTGCTCACTTGATTTGTATCTCTGGCTAAACTACAAACTACACAGGAACAAGAACAGCTTTATTATGATTGCTATTGCATCCCTAGTACCCATTTCAGTGCCTGGAAAATAATAGGACACTTGGTAATCATTCATTGAATGAGTGAGTACATTCAATGTGCTACATGATGAGTTTAATAAGTTCTTCCTGGTCTATTTGAAAGCTAAACCTTTAAATTAAGCTCTGGGACAGTCTGTTAATTTAAGAGTTTGGTCCATTTTGTCAACTTACTTATTTAAATGTGGGATGTGTTTTCACACAATCATCTGTTTCTTTCCTCCCTAACAGTTGCTTCTTATATTTTTTTATTCAGTCAAGGAGGAATACAGAGTAAAACCATGCTCTCAGATACAGACATTATAAGTAGCATTAAGAAAATTAGAAAAATAGAAAAAATTAAATGTTATTTATATAGTGTTGACAAAGTACTTAGTGTTTATTGAGTGCCTACATATCACAATGCCTGGGAATTAGAAGGACCAAAAACATATGTACTGATTTTCAGTATGAATTAGGCAAACTTTTTTTTTTTTTGAGGTACTGGGGGTTGAACCCAGGGCCTCGCACTTGCATGCTTTACAAATGCTGTACCACTAAGCTGCACCCACAGCCCATTTTTTTTTTTACTTTTCAAGACAGGGTCTTGCTAAATTATGCAGACTGCCTCTGGTCTCAAACTTGTGATCCTGCTGCCTCCGCCTCCCAGTCACTGGGATTACAGGCATGTGCCACTGTGCCCAGCTCAAAGCAAACTGTTTACAGTACTTTACCTCAGTGTCCCTAATAGAGAAGTATGTTAATAGCAGTGTAGATACTTCTCCTTTAGCAGAATCAAGAAGTTTTTGTTTGTTGTTTTGTTTTGTTTTTTGCAATATTTGGGGGTCAAATCCAGGACCTTGAACATACTTTGCAGATGCTCTACCACTGAGCTACAGCCCCAGCCCCTTTTAAAATATTTTTTTTCTTGAGATAGAGTCTAAGTTATGCAGGCTGCCTCTGGCCTTGAACTCGATCCTCCTGCCTCTGCCTCCTGAGATGCTGGGATGACAGGCGTTTGCCACTGCATCTGGTCAGGATTAAGTATACACATCAACATCAAAATTTCAGTTTCTAGAACTCTGAAGGAAAAAGTTTTTTTTTTTTTTTTTTAGAATCTTACCCTGAAAGATTATAAACTGTGCATAGAAGAGAGTCCTGGAAGCTCTGTAAGTCTTATAAAAGGGTCAGAAGTGACACTAGTGTCTTTCTGAGGGAAAGAGGGACTGTGCATAGCGTTAACTGTGGCCAGGGTCAGGAGCTGGAGCATGAGGCAGCCCAGAGGAGCTGACAAGCTGCTGGCCTTGCACTACTTCTGGGATACTGAGCCTTAGGTCAGTACTGCAGTATAAAGTTGTGCCTTACCTGGAAGTTGATCCAGGATTTAGATTTAAGGGGGAAAAATGAAACAAAGCTGACACTTTGTTTTTGTTGTTGATGGGTGCCATGGAATTGGGTCTGACTCATAGCAACCCTATGTGCATCAGAACAAAACACTCTCTGACATTGTACCGTGCCTAGCACTATGTCAATGTTTCTCTGCTGTTTACAAGGTTTTAGATGGCTGATTGTTTCAGGAGTATTTTTGGGAGCAGGCTGCCAGGTCCTTTTTCTATTTTTGTGGTGCTGGGGATCGAACCCAAGTCCTCAGAGCACCCAGAGTAGCACTTAATCAGTTGAGCTAGACCCCAGCCTCAAATTGACAGTAATAAGTTGAAATTAAAAACTCAATTAGTAGACGAGACAGTAAACAGTACTAAAGAGAGAATTAATGATGCTGTATCTTGAGGAATTACACAAAATTCATCACAAAGAGCCAAAGGTATGAAAATTGTGAGCGTGGCTTAGAGGACAGGAAGAGAACATTGACATGGTCCTGGCTGGGTTTCCAGAACAGGAGAACAGGTAGAAGGAAGAGAGGCAAAATTTAAACATGCCTTATAAAAACATGAATGTGCCCAGATTCAGAATCACAATACATTCCAAGCATGCTACATTAGAAAAAAAAATCCAATCCTGGAAACACAAAGTTACATGAAAATTTTAAAAAGCTGTGATGGCAGAAACATCAGCAATGGACATGAGGAGAGAGTGAGGTGATCTCTTAAAACTACTTAGAGAAAAACTGTCAACCTAGAACTGTGCATCCAACAAAACTATCCTTCAAGAATGTGCAGAATAAGACATGTTTAAACCAAAACTGAAAAGCTTTACTATTAAAAAACCTATACCATAGGAATGTATAGGTAGAAGGAAAATTACCCCAGAAAGAGTCTGAAATATAAGAAGAAATGATGACAAATAAAGCTAGTAAAGATGTACGTAAATTAAGTGCACATTAACTATATAATAATATTAAAATAGTAATGTTGAAATTATGGGGCTAAAGAAAGAATAGGATTAAAATCCTGGACCAAAGTAGAATATAATTTTAGGGAGAGTTACAGATAAATGATGTATAATCTTTGCATTTTTTAAGGAAAGGATTGAGATATTGATAATTCTGATTTTTGGCAATAGTTTGCTAGGTTATTCAGACAATAGTCTTCCAAAAATAAATGAAAAGTATTGCACAGATTGTAAATAAATCTATACTTTTAAAAACATTGGCTATCTTAAAGATAGTGTGGAACTCCCAGGTATATTTTTGGAAGAAAGTTTAAACCAGAGAAGCAAGGAAAGCCTCAGATCACCCAAGCTGTAAGATGCATATCCACAATGTAATAAAAAATAACCCAGTAGGTTAGACAAGAAAACATGATACAAAGAAGCAAGAAGGGGGCGTGTGCGTACTCGTTCAATACATATTTACTATGTAGCTGTTATGAACTGACCCTCTTTTTAAAGTTTTGACCACTGTCCTGTAAGTTGCAATAATAAAAGGAAAAAAAAAACAGATACTGAAACAATCAAGAATAAATTTTATAATTTTACTTACCATGTTTAAGGAAAGAAGTTAAACTTATCAATGTCTATGGGAAAGAGGAAATCATGAAAAGTATAGAGCACGTGTGAGAAAGAACCAAACGGGGCATCTAAGTGAAAATTGAATAAATGTAAAGTTCAGTGGACATAGGTGGAGATGATTAGACACAATGGAAGGAAGAAACAACTAATGAGCTAGCAAAACTAGACATTATCCAGCGTGCCACACAGACAGACAAAACGGTGTAATAACACCAAAGTGAAGATAGACGTGAAGGGGACAGTGAGAAAGTCTACCCTGTGTTTGACTGGAGAACCACAGGAAGAAGAAAGCAAACAAGTGACCAGTTCAAAACTGGAAAAGACTAAAGCTAAGACTTTCCCCAACCTGAGGAGAGACAATAAACCACAAATTCCACAAATCCAACATGTCCCAGGAAATAACTGCTTAATCTACACTGAAACACATCGTTACAAAATGTCAAAAACCAAAACCAATACAGTCTCGAAGCCAGTCAGGAACTGTTGTTCAAGGACTCACAGTTAACCTGGAGCTGACTTTCCACCAGCAGAAAGGAAAGATGACAACAGCAAATCTCAAAGTGATGGGGGAAAACCACTAACCGGGACTACTAAAGTCATCAAGTTATCACCAACAGGCTTGCACCAGATGAAGTTCTAAAGGATGAAATTTGGCCAGGAAGAAAATGATCACAGATGGAATGTCTGAGAAACAGGAAGTAATAAAAGGGCATAGAAATTGGTAAATACATGAGAAAACTTAAATATAAATTTATGAAAATGAAGTATCTTACCACTTAAAAATATTAAAATAGTAGACAGTAATATATAAAGTGGAGGGGCAAAGGTGCTAAGTCTCACTGAAATACTAAGGGGTTTAATTCCTATATTAACTAATTCTAAACTAGTGCATCTTACATAGTTTGGAGATGTTGTCAAGAAGGACCAATCCCTGAAGAAAGACATCATGTTTGGGAGACTTGTGGATCAGCAAAAAAAAAAAAAAAAAAAAAAAGAAGAAGAAGAAAGAAAAAAGGAAGACCCTCAACTAGATGGACTGACACAGTGTCTGCAACAACGGGCTTAAATATAAAAAGGATCATGTGCCTGGCACAGTGTGGAGTCGTGTTTCATTCTGTTCTACATAGGTTCGCTATGATCGAGATCTGACTTGGTGGCACCTAACAGCAACAAAACTAGTGGAGAGAACATTCAAATTGTAGAAACTAATTTGATAAATTAAAAACGAAAAGAAAAAGAAAAAGGAGTACAAACACTTGTAACGAATAGTAAGTACAACATACAATGGTAAAGATAAATGATCTCAATTTTGTTCAATGAACATAAACTAAATACCCTAGCTAAAGTTTGACACATGGATTAAAAGACCAACTATATGCTATTAAAAATAACTAGAATATACATTTACAGAGAGATTGAAAGTTATAAGACTGAAAAAACTGCACCATGCAAATTCTACTAAAAGAAATCTAGTCTGGGCACATAAACATGGAACAAAATTAACTTCTCAAAAGGATAACTATAGGAAAAAAAAGTCAAAATAATAAAAAGTTTACTCCATAAGGAAGATATAACAACTCTAATTTTGTCTACAAACACTAATGTGGTCTCAGAAGATATTATCTATGAATAATAACACTTTTGGTTTTGCTTCCTAACCTTTATGCTTTATGATAGTTTTTAATTTGTTTTGTTTTTTTCCCCCAGTTCTATTTGTACTAACTAGAATACCTAGCAGAGTATTTTATAGAAACTGTAATAACAAACCTGTCTTTTGTCTTAGTCTGGGTCAAAACCAGGCTTTAGAAATGTCACTATAAATTTTACTGTATATTTTTTGTAAATACCCTTGAGTTAAGGAAATTCTCTTCTATGTTTAGTTTTAATTTCATCTAATCATGACTGGCTGATGAATTTTGATAAATGTATTTATCTGCAAATATTTGGAGAATCATATGTTATTTCTCCTTTAATCTGTTAATGTGGCAAATTGAAGCAATTTATTTACCAATATTGTATTCTTTGGATTTAACCAATTTGATCATGATGTATAAGCCTGTCTATATATTACTGAGTATTTCTTGCTAAAATTTTTCATGAAAGTCTTATCTCCATATTTATGAGCAGAATTAACCTATGTGTGTATATATATATATATATATATATATATTTTTTTTTTTTTTTTTTTTGGCAGTACTAGGGTTTGAACCCAGGGCCTGGACCACTGAGCTGCACCCCCAGCCCATTTTGTAGGTTTTATTATTTTCTGAGACAGGGTCTCGCTAAGTTATACAGACTGCCTCTGGTCTTGAACTTGTGATCCTCCTGCCTCCGCCTCCCCAGCCACTGGGATTACAGGAGTGCGCCACCACACCCGGCTACCTATATTTTTCCTTTCATTTTTCATACTGTTTTTGTCAGGTTTTAGAATCAAAGTTACATTAGCCCCTACCAAGACGGTCTTAATGCTCTATTCCCTGAGCTTGGCAAAACTATATACAGATTTTTTCTCAACTATAGGCCCTTGATCTCCCTTTTTATAGATATTTACCTTAAAAAAGGAATTGAAGTAGAAAATTATTTCTTAGTACCTTTGAGATACAGGTCTTCTACAGTCAAGAATATGTTTCTTAGGACCTAAGAGCCATCCCTTTGAAATTTAATCATCAAGAAAGATAACACCCCTACCTGCCAGTCTGAGGAGACAAGATTTTTTTTTTTACAAGGAACAATTAGCAAACAGATGACCTATTCAACATTGCTCTACCTCCCTACCTAAAAATAAGAGTGAGAAACTTACGATTGGGATGATATATAAGAAGTTTCTGGAGTACAATTATGGTTTTAATTTGAGAAGTACATAGGTATTTGCCATATACATATTTATTTGATTGTTCTATAACTTTTGGACTTTTCCATACGTTATATTTTATAAATTCAAACTTGATATTAACCAGATACTATGAGTTTAGACTTTAGTAAGTATGCATAGTAAAGCTTCAAGTATTACCACTTAAAGAATAAAGTGCCAAAATGCCAAATTAGGTAAGAGAGGGGGAAAACTGGACCTACAAAGAAGAAACAAAAATTAGCCAATCAAAAAAAGAGATAAGCAGCAGAAAGAAAACAGAACAGTATAATTTTTAAAAAATAAGTAAAAGGGAGAATTCTGTTCAAATGTACAATTGTTTTTGGGGAGACGGGGAGGGGAGACGGGGAGCACAGACAGGCAGGCCTGGACCACAGTTCTGGGAATCTGGCAGCAAAACCTTGTATTCAGCCTATAAAAGTATTTATACCAGATACAGAAATGATAGTAGAGACTCTAGAGGAGTTTTATGAAGGATAGTACATCTTTAGGGAATAATTACAGGGAAAACAGAGACTTCTGGGGAAGCTTAGATAACCCTGGAAAAGAAATTAGAAAACCTTGTGTTGGCTGAGTGAATTGGCATAAGGAAGTTTCTGTTCCCTAGGCGCAGGCAAAGAAAGCCAGAGAACAGGAGAGTTAAGTGGGCTTTTAGAAGGAAAGATGCGTTGGGTGGTGTTGATGTTGTTGTTAGGTGCCATCATAGCGACCCTACATACAGCAGAACGGAGAACTCCCAGATTCTGTGCCAGGCACACGATCTTATTATGTTTAAGCCCATTGTTGCAGACACTGTGTCAATCCATCTGCTGGAGGGTTTTCTTTTTTTTCATTGACCTGCCACTCTCCCAAACATGATGTCTTTCTCCAGGAATTGGTCCTTCCTGACTACATGTCCGAATTATGTAAGACGCATTCTAGACATCCTTGGTTCTAAGCAGCACTCTGTTTGCAGAGAAAATGGCAACCTGGAGAGAAGGGAGAGATGTGCACACTGTTACTAGAGAGAGAGAGTGGAGAAAAGAGGATGGGGAGTGGAAGAAGAGAAAGCACACGGAAGAAGAGAGTGTGTGTGTGTGTGTGCGTGTGTGTGTGTGTGTGTGTGTGTGTGTGATGGGGGGGAGAAGGCGAGCAGGCTCACATTCCCTCTGGTTTTACTCAAATTAGGGCACACTCAGTGTAACATCAGCCCTGGGCACACAGCTCTAGGCACCAACAGCAGACTCATTCCGTCAGAAGCCTAGAAGCGCTGCCCCTAAAGGAAGGCTAAACGGAGCCAAACAGAAAGCCCAGATCAACTGCCTCTCACGTCATCTGCCTCAGACATCCTACTAATTATTCTCCAGAAGTACCTCCATCACACAGCCTGATAGTACATACAGATAAAATATCAACACTACATATTGAAACAAAAAAGCCTTTGTTACTTCTCTTTTAATGGAAACATAAAGAATGTTTAATCAGTAAAGATTATATATAGAAAAAAGAAAAGATTATAATGCACAATTACTCTAAGTAATGTTGTTGTTGTTGTTGTTAGGTGCCGTCGAATCAGTGTCCAACTCATAGAAACCCTATGTACAACAGATGAAACACTACTGTTAGTGCTTCTTTGCTATTCACAGGGTTTTCAATGGCTGATTGTTTTTTGGGAGTGGGTTGCTGGGTCCTTCTCCACTCTAGGTAATAGGATATCCTAAATAACCTTTTGAAATATTGAAAGGAATAATTCAAGGCAAAAATACACATGGAAAGTAACAATAGGACAGAAGAGAAGATGAAAGTGAGTGTCTAATGGTCCAAAGCCTTATCCTATGTTCCCATACATAGCTAGAAAAACTGTACACCAGCCATACAGCTTATCATAAAACTAAGTTCAGTAAATCTCATTTACAATTTTTTTTTAAAAATAAAATCTCACATAAAACAAAAGCAATAGTTAAACCAGATGGTCAAGAATAGTGAAACAAGGAGTTCAAGGCATTTATATGTTCATAGCTCTGGTAACATAGCCTAATGCTGAGACTGTAACACCCTAAGATAAAGAAAGTGCTGTTCCTGAAAATTCACGTTTAGTAACAGAATTTATTACCCAGAAAGAGACTAGATGCTAAGGTAAGCAATCACGGGTCCTCAGCTTCTATGCTGAATTTCCACACAACGTGGAACTAATAGTTCAAATCAGGATATTCAGCCTGTATTCAACTTTAATGAATATTTCTGGTTTTTGTAGTAGACAAATATCTCCAATTCTCTGTTCATCAGGAATTTTCAGAAATTGAGGTCACTATTTTTATTACTTGCCAAATTAGAGAACATGCATTTCCAGTATAGGGAAACTTCTGCCAATGTTCCAGAAAAAAATCATATGCACATGTGATTGCTTACACTTACAGTGTTTATAAGCCACTCCCTCCTTCCACTTAGCTCTCCTCCAGCCTGAAGCATATGGTATTAATAGCTAAACAGCATTTTATGTTTTGTGCCTCTCTGGGCCTCACTCAAAACTTGCAGCCCTTCAGGTGGCCTGGTGAGTGGCCAAGGCAGGGTGCACAGAGTGGGTACACGCCGCTTCCTAAGGGATTTCAAGTGTCAGGACACTTCAGTGGCGCAAGTCCAAAAGCACAGTATGTTGTTTTTTCCTTTGTTGGGAAGATCTTGACATATGCCAGATGTACTTTCAGAGTTATGCAGGATCTAGCATCAAGGTTCTCTGGCCTTACCCTCGCTCAAGGAAATCGGATAAGGGAAACAATTAGGTTTAGGAATTGACTAAGGGCTTGCTTTTCCTCTGTGGTTTAAGTAAGACCTCTGTTTACGAGACCCACAGTTTATGGTTCCTGTGATATGATTGCTCCATTCCCAGTTTTTTCCTAGAGAACTCATCTGCAACCAGGCATAGCCAGATAGCTGTTCCAGGAAGGGCAGTGTAATGACCATGCCAGCTGTACCGTGGACTCCAGTCTTGCCTGGTCTCTGCCTCTCCCACGGTGCTGCTCATTTCAAACACAGTGTTTCATACCAGTATTTCCTGTCTAGAGAACAATGTTTTAAACATGCATTTTAAATATACATGTATTTCCTTCAATGTATATTTCAGATGTTTGTAGAAGAGACAATCATCTAGACCCACTACCTTTGGTTATGTCTATAATTTCTGAAATTAGACATGTCTAAAATAGGTTTAATGCATTAGACACAAATGACAGGAGACCAGAAGAGTTGTGGCACGACATAAAAGATATCATTCAAGAAGGAAGCGAAAAGTTCTTAAAAAGACAAGAAAAAAAGAAAAGACCAAATTACATGTCCAAAGAGACACTGGACCTTGCCCTTGAACGTTGAGCAGCAAAAGCAAAAGGAAGACATGATGAAGTTAAGGAACTAAACAGAAGATTTCAGAAGGCAGCTCGAGAAGACAAAAACAAATATTATAATGACATGTGCAAGGAGCTGGAGGCAGAAAACCAAAAGGGAAGAAGACGCTCTGTGTTTCTCAAGCTTAAGGAAGTGAAGAAAAAATTCAAGCCTCAAGTGGCAGTAATGAAAGATTCTACAGGGAAAATATTAAATGATGCAGGAAACATCAAAAGAAGATGGGAAGAATACACAGAGTCATTATACAAGAAAGAATTGGTAGATGACCAACCATTCCAAGAGGTTGCATATGAAGAGGAACCAATGGTGTTGAAGGAC
>VMDO01038670.1:0-13295 GCA_007922755.1 Pedetes capensis
GGGGGGACAAACCAATCAGAGGTGATATGCTAATTTTGGGGTGAACAGAATGTCATATTTGGGTCAATTGGGCAGTGATGCTTAATATCCAATCAAGGGACAGGAATGGATCTGGAGTGACCAATTAGGCACCAGGTGGGGTTGAGATGCTGCCATACCTCAGGCACCATCTTGGCTCACTCCACACCCAGAGGGACCCGGATGTGGGACAAGGGTCACCTCACCTGGAGGATAGATGTCAGTCCTCCAGACAGGCCTGGTAGGCTGTCATGGTAATGGTCCAATCTAAGATCCTAACAGTTTCCCTCCAAATAAGGAAAAAATGTGACTCACAGAATTGCTGTAGAAATTCCATAAAGCCCCTAAAGCCTGGTGTATAGGTACTCAATAAACAGTAGCTATTAAGACTGTTACTGTTCCTGTTTTTAACATCTGGTTTAGAACAAGGTAGCACACAAATGTTCCAGAGACAGATGGTGATGTTCAGCCCTTGCTTACATGGTAAGTATAAATCTCATCTTTCTCGATTCTTTCTCCTGAACTGTTAATTGTTTCTGTTTCTAGCCTAAGTTTTTAGGTCTTCCTTGACAAATCTTCAGGCTCTCAACTGCATACACTTACTAATTTTGTGCTAACCACATGAGTTGCTACTTCAAATTGATTGAAATTACATGATCCAAAAAGGTTGTAGTGATAAAGGCAAGACACATAATGTTTAAGAGTGTGGACTCTGGTATCAAATGAAATCCCAGTAACAATTATGGGTCAAAGGTCCTTGACCTCTTTAGGTATCAGTTTTCTCATCTGTAAGTTGGGGATAATTCCTCACTCACAAATAGTGCATGTAGAGCACCTAAGTCAGAATCTGACATGCTGTAAGTAGCTAATAAGTGGTGATGCTTGCTATTGCTATTAGAAGAAAGTGTGGGAACTCACATGCATTGGGAACCTCCTCTACACCAACACCATACTTTCCATAAAAGATTTATATAGCTTTTATTCCTTGCACTAACCCTACAAGTTGTTAAACCTTTGCAATGGCTTGAATGTTTATGTCTCCTCCACAAATGTTGAAAGTTAAATCCTCAATGGGACAATATTATGAGGCAGGGCATGTAGGAGAGGATTAAGTCATGAGGCCAAAGTCCTCATGAATGGAATTAGTAATATTACAAAATGTCTGGAGGAACTAGCTAGGCTCCTTTTTGTCCTTTTCTTCTTTTTCTGTGTGAATACACAGCAATCTTCCCTTCTACCACATGATGATGCAGCAAGGTTCCATCTTAGAAGCACTGAGCAGCACTCACTAGGCAATAATTGTTCCTGGCCTCTTGCTCTTGGACTTCCCAGTCTCCAGAACTGTAAGAAATACATGCCTTTTTGTATAAATTATGCAGTTACAGGTATTTTATTATATTAGCACAAACAGACTAAGACACTATTCACAGATGAGAAAAATGCTTGGAATTATAAAAAGATTTGGCAAAGATGGAGAATAAATGCATGATAAAGGCATTATTTGGTCCTAGATCTGTGCTTCTAGAGACCATGTTTTTCTCACTCAATTACAAGACAGAAGCTGACATACCAATCTCTAGTTCAACCTCTTGCTACACAAAAGAGGCAGAGCAAAATTTAGGACATAAGTTACAATGATTACTTTTAAGACTGCACTGACCTCCTAAGAATGTTTTCAGCCTCTGACATGAATAATAACTCTTGTTTTACTATGGAGTTTATCATCCAATATATTTTTAATGTCAAAAAGGCTCAATTACAATGGAATATTAGAAAACACGCTGCCAGTATAGTTTTCTTAAGTGCAAATATTATTTTTATTATGTGCCCCCAAACTAAAATTTCCTTTGCAAGACTACTATTGAGATATTATATATGGATGTGAAACAGTTAAGTAAAATGAACATTATTTTTTAATGATATCTCTCATGTAAGAAACATGTGTATTTATAGATCCGCTGATACTTCTCTGCATTAATTCGTTGACCTCAAAGTGACCAGAGAAGGTCAACAATTCCTCTAATGTCTCTGAGTGGCACATTTTCCTCTCTAACTTAGATGAAAAGTATATAAAAGCTCAGGCAGTCAGAAAGCACCCAAATAGCTATGCAGCTAAGATGACCCCAAAATGCAAGTTAATCCTTCCAAGGTCAGTTGTAATTTATGTTCAATTAACTGGCTCAAGAAACCTGTTTCAGACAGAAGCCAGAAATTAGGAAGCCTATTGCTTGACTTTATAGCAGGGAACACTTTTTGTGATAGCCATCATCAGGGGCCCTAAGCAAGCAAGCGGCTGTCAATGGGACTTTCCCTAATTAGGCAGTTAATTATCCTCTATGCTGCTCAACTGACCACACTGACTCACTTCAGGGATGTTCTAAAAACTTCTATTTCACAGAATTTCTATTTCTATTTCACAGAAATTCTATTATTTCTGTGATTCTTGGACACTACATGTGAACAGAAGAGCCAAGCTTAGCCTCTATTTCAACATGGAAGGCACAAAGCTTCCTTTAAGACATATCAAAAAACACAAAGCCAGCTTAGAGAGGTTCCCACTAATGAAACATGAAAAATTTGAGCATCAAAATAATGTAGTAACGAACTATAACCCAGTAATTAAGTAAGAATCCATTAGCTCATTCTGACAGAAATAAGAAAATGAAGAAGTTAGAAAAGACAAAATCTTTCTTATAATAGAACATCAAATAATAACTATGTAAAAGTGATGGAGTTAGATTCATCAATGGATATTAATCCCCGTGAGTAAAAGCTTTTTGGGGAACAGAATATGTATATTCTCAAATCTAATCTGTTCTTGGATTTTGGTGATTTCTCAAACAGAAAAAAATTGTTGTTGTTATTAGGTGCCGTCGAGTTGGTATCCGACTCATAGTGACCCTCATAGGGTTATCAATGGCTGACTGTTTCGGGATTGCCCTGGGAGTGGATTGCCAGGCCCTTCTCCCATTTTTGTGGTGCTGGGAATTGAACTCGGGACCTCAGAGACTGCAGCGCAGCACTCTACCAACTGAGCTAAATCCCAGCCCAGAAAAATATTAGTTCACTATTTATCCACTCCTTTCCCTCAACCACTTCTTGTCCATAGGGTGATTGGAATAAATATGATAGTGAAGTAATGTAGAGCACTGATAATGTTTTCATTAGAAAAGATGATGACACAGGTGATAAGTAACAAGGTAAATTATAATAATGAAAATAAATCAAATGATTACTTATTGCATTGTACTGTTTTTATGACATATACAGGTATTCTATATCTTTCCCCAAAACCAGCTCTCAACCACAGTGTTGAGAAAGCCCACATGAATCCAATCCACAGCGATTCTAGTCTGCATCTGATTCAGTAGCCCCCTAAAACAGTTGAAAGGGTGCAGATTAGAGCTAGTCATGGTGGCACATGCCTATAATCCCAGGAACTCAGGAGGAAGAGGCAGGAAGATCACAGGTTGGAAGCCAGAGGTAACCTGTGTAACTTAGTGGGACCCTGTCTCAAAATAAAAAATGGGCTGAGTGTGCAGCTCAGTGGTAGAGCACTTCCAAACTATGTGCGAAACCCTGAGTTCATCCCCAAGTATCACCATCCCCCAAAAAATGCAGATTAGAATTGAGAATATACAGTAACTGGTCTGCCCCCTCAAAGACGTCAAGGTCAAGAAAGACCATGAAAGACTAAAAAGATCATTCCAGGATGAAGCAAACTTAAAGAACGTGACAAGTAGGATGTAATGTATAATATTGGATTAGATCCTGAAACAGGAAAACTTTATATAAAAGACATCAATGTGGCAATTGGTGACATTTGAATATGAACTGTGAATGAGATACTATTATTGTATCAATGTTAAATTTCCTGAGTCTGATCATTGTTCTGCATTAGTAAAACACGATCCTTGTTCTTGGAACATACACAGAAGTATTTCAGTAGCAAAGAAATAAAATGTCACCAACTTATTCCCAAATGGTTTGGGAAAAAAGCATATGAAAAAAGACAGAAACAAAAATAAATTCAACTACTGATTCTATTCATGATACTTAAGGGGGAAAAGCCCTGCAGCCATACCACTGTATCGTCTGATCCCGTCAGATCTTGGAAGCTAAGCAGGGTCTGACCTGGTTAGTACTTGGATGGGAGACCACCTGGGAATATCAGGTGTTGTAAACTTGGGAGAAGGAATCAGCAACCCACTTTCCGTAATAAAATAATCCTCCATTGAAAACCCTGTGAGTGGCCGGGCGCAATAGCACACACCTGTAATCCCAGAGGCTCCAGAGGTGGAGGCAGGAGGATCGCAAGTTCGAGACCAGAGGCAGTCTGCGTAATTTAGCAAGACTCTGTGTCAAAAAGTAAAAAAATGGACTGGGGGTGAAGCTCAGTGGTCCAGCACTTGCAGA
Organism: Pedetes capensis; assembly: GCA_007922755.1. Taxonomy (NCBI): domain Eukaryota; kingdom Metazoa; phylum Chordata; class Mammalia; order Rodentia; family Pedetidae; genus Pedetes; species Pedetes capensis. The sequence continues at coordinate 4,435 of VMDO01038670.1, forward strand.
GCACGCAAGCACAAGGCCCTGGGTTCAACTCCCAGTACAGAAACAAACAAACAAACAAAGAAACAAACAACAACAACAACAAAACCCTATGAGTAGCATTTTATGGGAATTATTTGATAGTTAATAGGTATCCAGAAAAATACCATACAGCATGGCTGAAATCAGAGATCATAGGGGAAGAATCCTTTTTCACCACACTTTGAGGTGACATATTCCTCCTATACATTTCATGTAACTTGAAACTGGGTTCTTGAAGTTTTCCATCTGAAGTAACCTGACATCTTCAATTGGCTATTATAAAATTAAGTCTTGGAGAAATAAATAGAAAAAAAGGCACTGTTTAATGTAAGAGTGAAAACAAGGGTCAACATCAAATTCCAGCAGACAATCATTGAGATAGAGTGGAATCAGGAACCCATGTGGGAAAAACCAATCAAACAAGATAACTGTGTTTATTATGATTCTCATCCCTGAAAGGAGCCAAATTTGTTCTGCTTAGAATTGGAGAAAGAAACATAAAAGAATTGCAACCACAATAATAATGATAACTTTTAAATTTGTGTGTTTTTTTTCTCCCTTTATTGGTAATACAGCATTGGCTTTTTCCATTATGCAACTATTACATTAGTTTTGGTTACACTTTTATCAACTTACAAGTTTTATGGAGCCTTATGACTAATATGGGCTGGGATTTAGCTCAGTTGGTAGAGCGCTGCGCTGCAGTCTCTGAGGTCCCGAGTTCAATTTCCAGCACCGCAAAAATGGGAGAAGGACCTGGCAATCCACTCCCAAGGCAATCCCAAAACAGTCATCCATTGAAAACCCTATGAGGGTCACTATGAGTCGGATACCAACTCGACGGCACCTAACAACAACAACCTATGACTAATATGTAGTAAAACTCAAATACATATTTTGGTTATATTCCCCTATTTTTCCAATATACTCATGACGTTGCATGATTTACATTGAAATTACCCTCTCCCCATTTATCCCTGTACATTAATTCTTCTCTCCATCCCACCTTCTGCAACTCCGCTTCCCTCTGCTAGTTCCCTCCATCTTTCTTTCTACTCTTTATATTGCCCCTTCTTCGCTAAGTTTAATAGTGCATTTTTTTATATCAACTTATGTATGGGATTTTTTCTTTCTTTAAGATTCATCTCCCACATATGAATGAGAACATACGGTATTTCTCTTTTGAGCTTGTGTCCATTCACCTAAGATGTTCTCCAGTTCTATCTATTTTGCTGCAAATGACATTATTTCATTTTTTATTGCTGAGTAGTATTCCATTATATATATGTACTATAATTTTTTTATCCATTCTTCTGTTGGTGGGCACCTTGGTTGGTTCCATATCCTTGCTATTGTGAAAAGTGTTGCCTTGAATATGGAGATACAGCTATCTCTGTGGTATGATGACTTGTCTCCCTTTGGGTATATTCTCAGTAGTGGTGTAGCTGGGGCACATAGCAGTCCTATTTTTAGTTTTCTGAGGTACCTCCATGTTGACTTCCAAAGTGATTGAACCAATTTATAGTCCCACCAATAGTGTAAGAAGTTTCCTTTTTCTCTACCACCACACCAGCATAACTTTTAAATTTGTGTAGCATGGTTAAAATGTACCTCATAAATATTTGCTAATTAATATTCCTACAATCACCTGCAGGTAGGCTTGGAAGATGGAACTGTCCCTATTCTACAGATAAATTGATGCTCCCTGTGATTGACTTTACCACAGCCACACAGTAAGTAAGTGAAAATGCTCAGATTGGTTTATAAGTTTTCCAATTTCTCCATATTTTTTCTAAAAATAATGACCAGGAAAATTTATAGGGAGACAAAAACATTTCCTGAACATCCCTCTACTCACAGCAGGTTCCTTATATCACCTGTTATTGTTTCTAAAGCAGACATTACAAATCAGCATAGATGATTCTAAGCCAACAGCTCCAAGTAGGCTCACAAAAAGTCAAATCTGTTTTTGGTCCCCTACAGCATTTTCAGATAGAATCTGCTATCTATACATTATTGACAGAAACACAACTTAATACCATTGAGATTCTTCTGTCAACATCATGTGCCTAGGAAGATTCTAGAAAAACATTTTTAATTAAAAGTGCCAAATATTAGAATCAACATGAGCTATCCTAAATACTGCAGAGAATTAAACAGGTTACTGGCCCAAATTTCACAGATCTAAAAGGGATAAAACCATGAATTTAAGCTTTATGCTCACACAGAGATTTAATTCCTACTAAACATAATGTATCCCCACATGTCTGTCAGCTTGTCATGCAGTGGGGGCTTATGTGTTGCTGTGATGCTGAAAGCTATGCCACTGATATTTCAGATACCATCAGGGCCATCCATGGTAGACAGGTTTCCCCTGAGCTTTCAAACTAAGACAGACTAGGAAGAAGGACCTGTCAGGCCACTCCTGAAACAATTAGCCATTGAAAACCATATGAATAGCAGAGAAGCACTTTCAAATATAGTGCCAGAAAATGAGCCCCTCAGGCTGGAAGGCATTCAGGAAATGACTGGGAAAGAGTTGCCTCCTCAGTGTAGAGTTGACCTCAATCATGGGAGTGGAATAAAGCCCCTGGGACCTCCTTTTACTAATACGGCATGACTCAAAATTAAAAGAAACGCAGTGTCTACAACATTGAGCTCCAACATTAAAAGATCATGTACATGGCACAGTGTTTGGTAGTGTTTTATTCTGTTGTACACAGGGTCGCTATGAGTCAGATTCAAATGGACGACACCCAATAACAAAATTTTCGACAAAATTAGAGAAAACCTATCTTGTAATTATTGCTCATTGTCTATGAGCTCTACTGCAATTCCCATTCTGTTTACCTTTCATCGTCTCACTTTCTCTTTGTTTTTCTGAGGTTCATAACTTAAGATTTTGGACTTGATGACCCCCAACAACAACAACAAACAAAATGAAAACACTGCCTATATACTCCATAGCTCAACTTCATGAAAAATGCACATTGTCATTTAAAGCACAATGTATTTAGGAAAGAGTCCAACAAAGTTCATGCATACACAGACAGACCATGAGATGAATGACAGAAAACTCTAGTAACAGGAGAAATTGAGACATCTCCATATCAAGCATTACAGAAATGTTTCATAAATAAAGTTGAGGTAAATGTAGGGTCTTCTCAGTAGATATCTCCTGAGTTAATCCTTATGTTTTTTTGGAAAATGGATACAGCCACTAGTTCTCAGACTGATAAGGTATCCAAACTCTAAAACTCCCTGTATTTTTTGCTAGAGCTGCCATAACAGAATACCACACACTGAGTGGCTTAAGCAACAGAAATTTGTGTTCTCACAGTTCTGGAGGCTGGAAGCCTGGAATCAACGTACTGGCAGCCACTGGTTTCTTCTGGGGCCTCTCTCTTTGGCTTGCACATGGCTGACTCCTCAGTATCTTTATGTGGTTTTTCCCCAGTATACATTTATTGTTGTTGTTAGGTGTTGTTGAGTCTAGTCTGACTCATAGTGACCCTATGTACAACAGGATGAAGCACTCTCTGACACTGTGCCATGCTCAGCACTATAGTAGTTGCTTTTCTGCTATTCATAGGGTTTTCAATGGCTGTTTTGTGAGTGAGCTGCCATGTCCTTCTCCCAAGCTTTCAGCACCAGGTGTTCCCTGGCAGTCTCCCATTCAAGTACTAACCAGGCCCTACCCTGCTTCACTTCCCAGATCAGACAGGATAGGATGCCAGGGTGGGACAGCTGCAGACTCAGTACACATACCTCTCTGATCTCTCTGTGTGTCCAAATTTCCTCTTCTTAGAATAATACTAGTAATTGGACTAGGACCCGCCTATATGACTTCCTTTAATCTCAATTACTATTATGAAGACCCTCTCTCCACATACAGCCACATTCTTAGGTACTAGGGGCAGGTCTTCAACATATGAATTTTGAAGGGACACAATTCTGCTCTTAACACTTCCATTGTCTGAAACCTCAGTCAATTCGTGGCAAGTTTTGAGCCAAGCTTCATCAATGACAGATAAGTTGTGATTCTCTTCCTCAACTCAAGCTGATTTTCAGATTTTCAGCAAACTCATATAGTTTGAGTTCTCTTTGTGCCCTGTATTCTGTCCCATATTATAAATTTAGAGGTAATTATTTGTTTTAATTACAAAGGAAAAAATGAGAGAAAACATCCTAACCAATCTGGAGGTTATCCAATTGCATTCATTCCAAAAAGAAAAGACACAACTCCAGATATTTAGTTAAATGTACTTATTAGAGTTCATTGTCCCATTTGCCCTCTGCCCAGCTAGATAGCCACAGTTTACCTTTCTTATTTGTTTATATAACAAAAGAGGAAGCTACTACCAGGTAGAAAAGTATATAATTTAATCAATGACATAGGCAGAACATTCCCATGGCATACCTTCGGGATGAGCTTGGGGAATGGAGAGGATGTTGAAGAACTCCCTGCTTTATACCTCAAGACACTGATAAGGGCTGCTCTTTGTTACCCTTCCAGAGATAAAAGCTATTATAAGTATATGTATGAGTTTCAGGAGTGCGTCTAGATGTTGTGTAGTGTTTTAACTCTGCTATTTGACCACTGTGTAAACACCAAGAAAGAATGTCATTGTACATCATTGACATCAAGATCTTTTTTTTTTTTTTTTTTGGCAACTTTGCCATGGAGGTACACCTCTCTTTTTCCACTCCCAGAATGATATCTTTGATATTGCAAATTGAAGTTGTAAAAAGTACTCCAAACTCACATCTCTATGAGCTAATATACCCTCTCCTGGAGAAACCACTCAAAATGCTTAAGTATGTGGGAAGCAAATCACACAGCTGTGCACAGACTTTATCTCCAATCCCATTTAGGTCCTATGTGCTAGTCAGCAAGATTTGCATCTCTGGTCAGCTCCTTTTCCCATTCCCCAAAGTAACTGTTAACATCAAATGTTTACCTTGAGCTTTTTCCCTTCTGCCTTTAGGGGTGACCAAACTTCTCAGGTTATCCAGGACCAAGAGGGCTCCAGGAAGTCAAGAACTTCCCTGCTAAAACTGGCTCCCCTCCTACTCCCTCACCTTATCCTCAAATGCCATCACAACCCACATCTCAAGAAGAAGGGGGAAGAGGAGGAGGAGGAGGAGGAGGAGGAAGAGGAGGAGGAGGAGAGCTGTCAAGTAAGAACTGTTCCTAAATTCCATCTCCACCACACCCACATCTGAACAGACATCTGTACCTATCACTTGCCTGTCATGGAGGTTAAGGTGTCTCAATTTTTATTCACAGATCCATTGTCCATCCTAATGGATCTCTCCATTATTTAGCAACTTTTTCTGCAATTTCAACACATTCTCCTTTTTCTCATCATTATGCAAATACTTTCAAGTCTTTCCCATCTTCAAAAGTATATATACATATATGTATACATATATCGCTGGTTCCCTTTATCAATACCATACTCTTTGCCTTTCCTCCACCAAAAACATCTTCAAAGCAATCCCAAATTATCTTATCTGTTCAAATGGTTCCTCCCAAATTTTTATCTCTAGTCCAGAACTCTCAACTAAAATGCTGACTCAAGTCTTCACTTTGCTAATGAGTATCTCTAGCTTGATAACCCCAAAGTACTAAAATTCAAAAAGTCTAGAATGAATGTATCATCTTTCTACCTAACCTAGCCCTTCTTCTAGAGTTACTTTCCCAGAAAATAGAAACACAGTCTTCCCAATGTTCCAAACCAGAAATTATGTCCTGGCTCTAAACTTTACACTTCATCTTGACATCTGTTTGCCTGTCTCCTAAATATCTTCTTATTCCTCACTCTCACCACCTACCCTTACTATTACTACAACAGTGTTTTCACTGTTTTCTAGGCTCCCTAATTTTAGTCCCACTTCTTTCAAACTACCACTCATGAACCTGATGCCTCTGAGGTCATGTATTAACCTATTCCTATAAGGATTGAGCTATTCCTATTACTTTAGAATAGACAAAACCTTTGATCCAGCCTTCTGAACACCAAACTGGCCACAGGATGTCTCCTTGGGGTTAGTGAGCAATTTCTAATTTGTTCATGAAAATGACTGGATCGATGTCCCGCTGGCTTTGTGGCTGAATCCAATCCCAGTATAAATTAACTGAAGGCAGTCTAGCAGGCTGACTGTGTTTCTTTGTAAAAATGCCATTTGTTAATGGACAGCATTACATTCACATGCCTTTCTTTTTGCAGTATTGGGTCCTGTAGTCTGTGCTACCCTGGCTTTGGGGGTTAATGATTGATAACTAGTCAAGCAATTACAGAAGCCGCTGGTTATTTTATATCCTTAGCTGTTATAATTTTCCATTCATGTGTCACTATATCCCACATCCGCCTCTCTGCTTTGGCCACACTGGAAAACTTGTGATTGTTAAGCTACTTCTATTCCCAATTCAGTGTCCTTGCCTGGAATACCCTTCCTCTCCTTCCTTAAAATTCTCAAATAAGTACATTCAGGAATTAATACGAAAGTTTTTCAAGAAAAATAAAATAAGAAAAATAAAATCTGAAGACTTCTGGAGGGTCATGTTGCCCAGAATGTTGTACTGTAACAGGAACTGTTTGCTTTCCAAGTTCTTCCTTACCCTTCCTTGCTCTGCTCTATATTGCAGGATTCCAGAATGTTCCTCTCTTATCTACTCCATAGTTCCAGTTCGTTTTGGACCTGCCTGCCCTGGTTATAATTTTTACCTGGTGATTCTGCCGCCTAAAGCCTGGTAACACTTGTTCCTTCTGTCCCTCCAGTCTAGGGGGAGTAATAGCTTCCTGCTGTTGCTTACCTCTGAGTTGACTCACAGTTATGTGGTTGGCTTCCAAGCCTTTCTTATCCCCTATGCAACCACTTCACTGAATTAAATTCCCTCCCTTGAATACATGTAGAGTGGTTTCTGTTTCTTGGTTGAACTCTGATGTAAAAACATTTCCCAATCTCTACCCCTCCTCATCTTAGCCCATCACAAAAGGTTTTGGGGCCCCCTTGCTCTGGTTGTTGGTTGAACTTTTGTGTACCCACAGCATCTATGTATGCTGCTTATAGGTTGGCACTATGGTTTTCTTATCAGCTCCACCCTACCATGTGCTCTTGATGTCAGAGACAACATCCTGTTAATCTCAGTATCTTCAATGCCCTACTCATCACTCAGTGTACAGTTTGTGCTTATGACACACATAAACATAGAACTTGTTCAGTCTTAAAGAAATAAATGGATGCAATATACTAGAAATATGGGAGGATTTAAGACAAGAGGCACACTAGAATAACACAAAATTTAGATAAAACCTAAGTCTGTGGATTTGCTTTTTCAAGTCATGGAAAAATGAGAAGCAGTGATGTTCCATTAGCTGAACTTCACTCTTCTCTTTGGGGTATGGTATTCCTTTTCAGTCTACTAGGTCACAATGCAATCATTGGTGGAAAAGCCACGTATCTCCGTGAAGCAACTTCACCAGTAAAAGTATTAATTACCCTCAGCAAATGCTTTGGAAGAACAGGGCATTGCATTGTCATTTTCCTTCTGGTAACTGAGCAGGGAAAATCAAAGGAAAGTATCTCCAAATTCTAAGAGACCCTTAGCACTTTGAAGACACAGTAATACTCCCTTCTAAGTCAGTATTCCTCTGGAAAATATCTGAAACTCTCTAAGAGAGGGACTAAATTATTATAGTCAATATAATTTAAGGCAATTATCACATTATATAATGCAAACTTATTTTCACAATAAAAATATATGAATATAATTTAGAGATTAAGGAAAAGAGCCATAGAAGGTACATTGCTTGCATCAAGATTACCAATCACAATGCCTGAAAGCCGATCACAAAGCTAGCTACCTTTTCCCACCAAACTTTTCCACTATTGAACCCTTTTATACTAGGGCACATGCATGGTATGAGAAAATTTTTTCTACAGACTGTCTTATTGTGAGCATTTTTAATTCAGCACACCATAAAATCTGTGATCGTTAAACTTCAAAATCAAGTAATCACAGCACCCTTTAATACAGCAGTATTTTTTTTACCACAAGGAAGCCAGAAAACAAACTTCTAGTTGTCCCCTTAAAATTGCAGCAGGATGTGCAAAAATAACTCATTTCTCCTTGATCATAACAGCATTTTGTATTATAAATTTGCCTAGACCTGATTTCCTGCTCTGGTGTGAATCATGGTAGTGACTGACTCAACAAGGTATGGCCCACCTGTCGTGTGAAATACTGCAGGTGCCAGTTGCAACAAAGTCACCATTGTCTTTCTGAAATGAAGTCAGTTTAAATAGCTAAGTGTCCAAAAGTGAATCCCTGTGTGTCTGGTGTCCAGAAGGTGGATTATTGCAGAGTATTAGACAATTGGAATTGCATTACTACTTACCACAGTGCTTAAGTTTTTGTCTTAAATAATGCAATGCTAGTCCATTAGAATTTAAAATACATATGATAGCAAACATTGAATCAGACATGGTGACACAGTGACAGGTCTAAATTGTCACAGTGTATACAGATTCCAAAAAACAACACTGTCCCTGAATCACACAAAGCATTTTACACACATTCTCCACCAAATTCCAGACTTTTGCTTTAGAAGAATTTTACTGGAAACAAATGACTGCCAAATATATATTTTTGTTATGCTAAATGTAATGATTCTTATAAGTGACTCCCAGTTTTTGTGGTGAAGGGAGTGGATATGGAAACAGCATGCACTTTAATTTTTTCCAAGCAACTTCCAGAAAATTTATTTTACTTCAAATAAGATTTTATAGGCATTTACTTGGATTTTCACATTTGCATCATCTTGTTACTCTTCAGA
>VMDO01038671.1:0-13293 GCA_007922755.1 Pedetes capensis
TTTTTTTTTTTACAGAAACATATACATGGATCACAAAAGAAATTATTTTGGAATTTTGATCTGTTGTTGTTGTTGTTGTTGTTGTTAGGTGCTGTCAAGTCGGTATCCGACTCATAGTGACCCTCTGTACAACGGGGGAAACACTATTGTCAGTGCTTTTTTGCTGTTCATAGGGTTTTCAATGGCAGATTGATTTTTGGGAGGGGGTTGCCAGGTCTTCCTCCCAAGCCTACAGCTTCTGGTGTTCCCAGGCGGTCTCCCGTCCAAGTACTAACCAGGCCCAACCCTGCTTAGCTTCCGAGATTTGACGGGATCGGATGCCACAGGGCTACAGCTGCAGGCTTTCATCTGTTAGGTTACATATAATAAATACAATGATGCACATCGATTGTAACTTCCTATCTTGTGAATGAATCATGTCTTATTGGAATCATCACCTAGTATCACATTGAATATTTCCAATAATATTGACTCATCATTTCAAAGGACATCCTATTACATCATTGGGCAGGCCACTAAAGATTTCACACATTTCTCCTCTGGTTAACTGAAATATGCCTCTTTTGCACTACAACATATGTAATCTAAATGTGGGCTAACCATATGACTTCTTGCCCAAACACAAATACAATTGTAAATTGAAAAGTGATAATTACACAGATATGACTTATGCCTGCCTAGGGAAACATGAATGTGTGATTGTCCTCCACAGCTTTATCACCTTGAACACAAAACCCAAAATTTCTTTGGTCTCCCACATGACAGACTTTGATCCACTGGAAACCTTAGTGGTCATGTGTCTTTTTTCTATCCGGTCGTTAACAGTTTTTATTGAAAGTCTGTAATGTCTTGCTGAACACAGTGGTGCACACCTATAATCCCAGTGACTTGAGAGGTTGAGGCAGGAAGATTGTAAGCTTGAGGCCAGAGGTAGTCTGTGTCACAAAGTGAGACTCTGTTTAAAAAGAAAAATATATAAAATGGGTTTGAAATGTAGCCTCATGGTAAAGCACTTGCTAAGTATGTATGAGGCCCTCAGTTAAACTCCCAAGTACTGTCAAAGAAGAAGGGGGGAAGAGATCTATAATGTCTTGTGGGTATTGCAATAGAAATTGAATAACAGTGGAGTCCATTGCCCAAGCATGGTACTGATGTACCCCTTAAAATAAGCTACCCATAGCAAGACATATTATTCCAAATTTGACTTGATAAATGCAAAGTAAAGTGAAACTTGACCTCCTATAATCTAATGATAACTAATAATTGGTAACATTTATTGGGTACCTATGCATGTCAGCATTGTGTTAAGCTCTATCTATCTCTGTGTCTATATCTCTCTCTCCACCTCTGTATCCAGTCCTCTTAACCCTATGATTATATCTTTCTCTCACAGATTAAAATGAAAACTGAGGTAGTGAAAGATAAATATATCCATGAAAGTCTTCAAGGAAAAATGTAATACAACTCTTTCACTTCCTATTTTCTTTCTCTCATATAACCTCTAAGAGCTACATTTTGTGCTTAAAACAGGAAGCATGATAGGAAAATGAATTTCAAATTCTTATCTGGAGTATACAGGTATATACTGTTGAAGAGAATAACTTGAAACACACTTCCATCCCCAGGCTTTCATCGCAAGCAGTGTTTCTCAAATGTTGGGGTGGATAAGAGGCGGCTCATGGGGAGTATGTGTAGGTGAGGATAGGTGTGGGTGGACCATGACTGGGTACTCTCCTGAGGTCCTACGCTGAGTCTAGAGAGGGCTGGAAGACTGGTTGAAAAGGATCTCCAGACAACTGTGTGATACAGCTGTGCACATTTTATAGAAATAAACAGATCTACTGGTCTAAAAAGCCTATCAAGTCCTGTAAGATCAGTTATGTTGTCATCTATCCTCAGTGACTCCGTAGAGAATCCTGGATTTTGTCATCATTCTTTTCAAAGTTTTAGTAAATCAACGGAGTTTCCTGTAAAGGATTGGCAGTAAATGCGCCTGTCTACACTGCACAGAAAATCCTTCCCACCCCCATGTTTAAGTAGGAAGAGTATTATTTTTCTCCTGGCATTTCTCCTATTCCCAAATTTTTGCACAATTTATGAGTAATGGCTTTATTATCACATTGATTTAAGTGTGCTAGAAGTTCTTTAAAAATCTAAGCCTATAAGCAAATGCATTAAAATAATTCATTGCTTTCATCTCACCTCACCTATATTGGAAAAGACAGTCATTTTTAAATAACTTCTCCATTTCTTGCATCTAAATAGATAAGAATAATAATAATAAGAAGAAGAATAACTATTCATCTGTTGGCACTTATGATATATAGGAAATAATGCTTTATTTGGAAGAGAATATTTTAAAACTTGCCTCTATCTGGTAACTTATTTTCTTATTCTAAATAATTCTCTCAAAGATGTAAGATTCATGTATATGGTATCAGGGAATCAGATACTAAATTATCAGGGAAATGGAATTAATATATATATTTTACACTGCATCATAATCTGTTCAGAAACCAACTGGAGGAAGTGAGCCAACTATTAAATGTCTATTTTCTAATTTGAAGTCCTGACTCACATGAAATGAAGTACACAAAAAGTAGGGATCTATCCTTTTAAGGAGGACTACCATTATTTTCTTTTTACTTGTGAAGAAACTGAGGCATAGAATAGTTTGTGTCTCTTGGTCAAAGTCACCCAGAAGATAATAGATCCAGGATTCAAACCCAAGTTGTCTGAATGAAGCATCCAAGTTCTTGAATCCCTAAAGTCTGAGTTAAAATGTAGTAGCACTAGTACTTAAACTATGCCATCTTACAAACATGTGTTCATTTGCTTACTCATTAAATTTGCACATCTGCCAACCATGAGGCGGGTGGTATGCGTGGGCTAAACACTGGATGTTTTATTTGGGGTTGCGTGTTTGAGAAGTTCTAACTTGGAAGACAGTTGTTTGCTCTTTATCAGATTTGCATACAACTCTTTCAATGTCTTTGTTTTCTTTCCACTGCATGCAAATGAGGAGCAACACTTCTATCACTGACACCTCCCCTAACATATTGTGACTTATCCGTAAGTTGGTAGTGGTGATGATGAAAACTATCTGGCCAAGAAAAAAACAGGAAGCTCACAATATATTTTCATTAAAGCAGGTTATAAGCCTCCAAGCATTATGATTGAGACAATAAAGGAGAGTGTCTCTGCAAATGATCTGTGGCAGATCCTGTAAGTTAATTTGCAGCTTTCCCACATGGCCATATAAACTAGTGAGAAAGGCTTCGGCCACCTAACTCTCATTCCTGCATTCAAAGACCACAGGCCTCACAAGGAAGAAGTTCAATAATCATCCCTTGAACGAATGAATAAATGAATGTTCAGTCATATATAGAACAACGTAAAATTAGCTCATGCAAATTGAGCCACTGCAATTTAAATTTGCTGATAATGTGTTAGCTTAACACCTAATAAATCCTTAATAGTCCCTTTGGCTTCTCAAAAAGGGAAAGAAAAGACACGTTTTAGCCTCAGGGACATTTAAAATATAGACATCCAAAGGGTACCTGCATCACTTTTCTTTAAAAGTATTTAATGATCCATTTCGGGTTCTTGCAAGGGATTGATAGTGAATTTATCTGTCTGTACGTTTACAGGAGCTGGGGCTTAGCTCTGTTGGTAGAGTGTCACCCTGGGCTTTATCCCCAGCACCACAAAACAGGCAGATGGGCATGGCAATCTACTCCCAAAGCACTCCCAAAACAATCAGCCATTGAAAACCCTATGAGGGTTGCTTTGAGTTGAACACGACTTGACAGCACCTAACAACAACAACATACATTACAGAGTATATTTCCCACCTCCATGTTCGAATATCAAGAATTTTGTCTGCCTTTTGGCTCCTGGTATTTCTGATATTACTATCTTTTTGCAAAAAAAAAAATGCTAGTAATGGTTTTAATATCAAATTGGATTAAATATATTTTGATAGTACAAATACATTAAAACATTCCATTGCATTCTTCCTCTAACCTTATTTACCTTTGAGTAGGCATTCATTTTTTAAATAAAATGTGTGTTTCCTACATCCAGCTACATACAAAGAAATCAGAATTTCCCTTGTGTAATCACTGTCTATTGGTAATTATGATTTAAGTTGCAAGAACACATGAATACATGTTTAGGTATGAATATGGGACTTAAAAATTCATGGGATAAAATAATTAATCCTACTTCCCAATTAGATCTATACAATTGAGAGACAGAACAACATGGTGCTTATGAAGACAGGCTCTGCAACCTAACTCTGATCTCAGAAAAGTTATTTAACTTCCCCACACTTCAGTTTCCTTCTCTGTAAAATGACAACAATAATAATTATCTAATTAAATGCTATAAAGATTAAATGAGTTAATGTATGAGAAGCTCTTAGAACAGTGACTGGAAGATAATAAACATCAAATGTATTAAAGCACGAAATACTTAAAAAGTTCATTGAAATACTAAAATATATGCAAGCATGTCAAAAATTTTCTGCATCAGTGAAATAATTTGGTACTCAAGAAATAATCCTGACTCAGGCTTATATAATGTCAATGGAAAATGATTTTAAACAAAGGGCTATATGTTTGCAGCCATTTCATTTTTATCAGGGTGTATTTCTAAATTTTAATAGGAGATCTGCTAACAATTAAAAATGTAGTCTTTCTTATATATCTTGAACATTTCTTTAGTGTATGTTTGACAATTATTTTTTGTGACATTTTTGTCAATAAGAGATAAAGTACTATGTTGGTAGAGTGCTGCACTGCAGTCACTGAGGTCTGGAGTTCAATTCCCAGCACTGCAAAAATGGGAGAAGGACCTGGCAATCCACTCCCAAGACAATCCCGAAACAGTCAGCTACTGAAAACCGTATGAGGGTCGCTATGAGTTGGACACCGACTCGATGGCCTAACAACAACAACAACAACAACAAAGTGTTTGAAAATAAAATGAAAGAAGTATGTACTTGCATCTGGTATCCAAATTTTATATTTTGCATGGCTTGTTAATATGACACCAAACAAATTTAATATAGGTTGGTATACCAGGATTCATTCTATCTCATCTCCCCCAAGATTATTAATATGAATAATCATTTAGGTCTTCCAGTTTCCCTTATATAGCATGTCAGAAAGTGGTGGCAGAAGAATATTCTGGAACATAACAGCACTCACTAGAATTAGATTTTTCTAGGGTCTTTTCACATTCAAGGTTAGTGCCAAACTAATTATTCTCCCATTATAAATGGCAATGAGGGATAATCAAATTGTAACTTGTAAATCCTTATTTTAATATTTCAGGAAAGTTCACTAAAGAGTCCCTGAAAACATATTTCCTCAATTTATATCAAAAAACAATATTTGTATTGGTTGAGAAAACATGAAACTGTTCTCTGGAGTCATTGTGGAGTTTTGCTGGCAAAAAAATCTAATTTTGCTTGGGCTCAACATTAGTTCAGACTATTTTATCCTTCTCAAATGGATGAGGCATATAATCATGATTTGAATTGATTTTTAGAGACAGAAGAACTGACAATGTACCTTTTCCTTTCCAAATACACACACACACACACACACACACACACACACACACACACACAGAGGACAATGAAGGATACACTTTACAGAATGTGTACTATGGGTGAATCACACAGGAACTACTAATTTCTCCAAGCCTTAGAATCTCAGGACTTACAGTAATAATAATAACAAGAACAACAACAACAATAATAATAATAACAATAATAACGTAGTTGTTGTTAGGTGCCATCGAGTCATGTCCGACTCATAGCGACCCTCATAGAGTTTTCAATGGCAGATTGTTTTGGGATTGCCTTGGGAGTGGATTGCCAGGTCCTTCTCCCATTTTTGCGGTGCTGGGAATTGAACTTGGGACCTCAGAGACTGCAGTGCAGCGCTCTACCAACTGAGCTAAATCCCAGCCCAATAATAATAATAATAATAATAATAATAATAATAATAATAATAATAATAAAAAGAGAGAAACCAAAGGGACCTTATTAATAGGTCACTAAAAAGAATTAGGCAAATAGAATCTTAGGCAGTGTAGGAAGCAAGGAGATGCCAAGAAACCGAAATCTGGATGAAGCAGTGAAAATTCACTTTAATCAATAGTTTCCTCCATTAGCGACCTTTTTAATGCACAGTTCATTAACAGAGGAGCCTTCTCACCCCAAAAGACAAAAAACCGAATATATACATGTATGCATACATATCTGTCCAGCTTAGTTATTTCACCCCAATGCCTGAGTGCTACACATGGTGCACTATCAAATAAGAACAGCTGACTAAACTAATTCCTAAATTAACATGAAGCCAAATGAGAATTTTAAAGTTCTTTAATCCATCAGTGATAACAGGAGATGAGTCTATGCCTGATGTTTAATTAAGACTTTGATGTAGCATCAAGGAAGGAGAGATGGGACCTGGAACCATTCGCTGTTGTAGAACACACAGACTCCCTTCCTTGCTGGAGCGAACGTTCACCTACTCCAAAGTAGGAAAAAAGGATCCCATATATACTGATGCCCATATTTGACTTGTTTTAAACTCCTTCTTTTTCCTCCTCGGGAAGATTTTATTGGTCTGATACTAAGCTTCCCTGTTCTGTCAGACATGTGCAGGTAGAAATAGTATTTTTTTTAATTGAGAATGAAGAAAAGGAGGGTTGAATAAACCTGCCTCGCAGTACATTTTTAATTCACTCACAGACCATTATCCACAAATTGAGCTTTCCCTTTACTACAATACTCTGCTAATCCTGACTTTTCTGGAGACTTTTAAAAACAAACTATCCCCCCTCCCTTAAAAGGTTTAATGTAGAATCCTATTTAAAAACATGAGTTTGCAGTTTCCCAGGATGTAAGTCAATATGCAGCTCAAGACAACTCCCATCCCTTCTCTGCAAATACTTCAACAAATGCTTTGACCTGTGGTGAATTTACTTTGCTCTGAAACCTCAACTGTAATTACATTAGCAACATGCCACTTAGCATTAATTGCTTAGAATCTTGTAAAGTTCCTCTGCTGGAATAGACCAAAAGCTCCTACCACCCTTGCTGCTACAGAGTGTATTTTAATTCTACTTTCTGACTAGCCCAGGTCAGATAAATAGTATTTATTCAATTCAAGACTTGATTATTTGTTCTAAGTTACATATTAGGTGGAAGATAGCTGCTATGTTCTTTAAAAACAAGAAAGAATAATTAAGGAATTCAGAAGTAAAAGCTGCAGAAGATTCACTCAAACAACCTAAGTTCAGTTTTATAAAGGTATTTTAAGGTGGTTTCTTCCTGAAAGATTTTTTTCTTTTTTGACACATTCCAGTGAAAATGAAAGTAGCTACACTTAAATGTACTGAATTTGTAATGCAATTTGTGAATTGTGATCTTTCTCTTAATTCCCTACTTCATTTTCCCCTTCATTGTTAGCATTCTTAGGAGGATTATTTTTTAAATAGATGGCAGTGATTAAAGGAGGGGGGTGAGGATGAAATTTTGACATTTTCAGTTAAGCAATCACTCATATTGGCATTTTCATTTTTATCAATCAAAAGCATGAAACAACAATAGTAACAGAAGCTTACAAAGCTATTCTATTTCCTAGGCATTAGGCTGGAGTGCTTTTCTCTGCTCCTCTTCTCCGCTCCACCAGCAACATTGACCCTACCACCTGACATTATAACCTACAAAGAGCTCAGGCAGGACCACATATTGGATGCTTCTTGAACTCACTCCTTTCCCCCATTTTTCAAACAAATCACAGAAGCAGGATCACCAAGAGTGAGCAGAGTGTAGTGATTTCAATTCCAACAGGCCCTCAAAATGCTCTCAATTTCATGCTTCCCTGATCAGCTTTATTTATAAGAAAATAGATCTCTATGAGCAAACACTTGGACTTCATCTGCCAAAAAAACTCAGCAGTATTATTTTTGGGCACTTTATAAAAATTTTGATGTCTCCATTTTTACCAATATTTGCAAGCAATCTAAGATGAATCTCAAAACGAAGCTTGAAAAAAAAATCAATAAAATATGCATTTCTGTAAATAACTCTGGGGCTCATTTTTGCAAAATGCATGCATATTCAGCAAAGATTGCTGAAACCTATCACAGAGGTTTACTGAATAAATTGAAGCAAATAATTATAAAAAATAATTGCGAGAGAATCAAAGATGTCTAAAGCTTTAATTTTTTAAATTGCTGAGTTGTTGTTGTTGTTAGGTGTTATCGAGTCCATATCCGACTCAGTGACCCTCATAGGGTTTTCAATGGCTGACTGTTTCAGGATTGCCTTGGGAGTGGATTGCCAGGCCCTGCTCCCATTTCTACGGTGCTGGGAATTGAACTCAGGACCTCAGAGACTGCAGCGCAGTGCTCTACCAACTGAGCTAAATCCCAGCCCAAACTGCTGAGTAGGGGTATGAAATAGAACTGTTGTAAGTTCAGATGTCATTAACATAGAGGTGACTTCAGAATTTCTAATATGTATTCTTTATTTGTGAGGGAAAAAAAAACTTGAGAACTATGCTAGAAGCAAAATGATAGAAAGCTATAAACATCTATAGATTTGAATCATTAAAACCAAAGATTAATTTCCTCCTATTTGAATTAGTCCCCATGTGTCTGTCAGCTTGTTATGCTGCGGGGGCTTGCATGTTGCTGTCATGCTGAAAGCTATGCCACTGGCATTTCAGATACCAGCAGAGCAACCCATGGTGGACAGTTTTCAGCTGAGCTTCCAGACTAAGACAAAGTAGGGAGAAGGACTAGACAGCCCACTCCCAAAACAATTAGCCAGTAAAACCAATGAACAGCAAAGAGGCACTGTCAAATATAGTGCCAGAAAATGAGCTCCCCCACCAGGCTGGAAGGCATTCAAGATACAACTAAGGAAGAGTTGCCTCCTCAAAGTAGAGTGGATGTTAATAATGAGAATGGAGTAAAGCCACTGATACCTCCTTTTGTCCACGTGGCAAGACTCAAAACGGGGAGAAACACAGTGACAGCAACAATGGGCCAAACATAAAAAGATCATGTGTGTGGCAGTGTATTGGGTAGTGTTTCACTCTGTTCTATGTAGAGTCACTGTGAATCAGATCCAACTTGAGGGCACCTATCAACAACATTTGAATTAGCATTTACTTGCTTTGGATAAAAGATGATTTGCTGGTTGCCAGTTAGTGGTAGCAACATGAGAAAGTTACAAAATTTTGTAGCTGCAAGATTTAGATAAGCTTCATTACTACTAAAAACTGTTTTCCTTCCTTTTCCTTCCTTTCCTTTCTTCTTTCTTTCTTTCCTTCTTTCTTTCTCTTTCCTTCTTTCTTTTTTTCCCTTTCTCTTTCTTTCTTTTCTTTCTTTCCCTCTTTCTCCCTCTGTCTCTCTCTCTCTCTTTCTCTTTCTTTTTATCCTTTGGTATTTGGAGGCTGAAAGGGCCCTGGTACTTACTTTGAAAGTGGTCTACCTCTGGACTGAACCCCTAGCCCATTATTTATTTTTTATTTTCTTATTTATTTATTTATTTATTTGCAGTACTGGGGGTTGAACCCAAGGCCTCGCACTTGCATGCTTCGCAAGTGCTGGACCACTGAGCTGCGCCCTCAGCTCATTTTTTTTTTTTTAACTTTTTGAGACAGGGTCTCACTAAATTACCAGGCTGCCTCTGATCTCGAACTTGTGATCCTCCTGCCTCCGCCTCCCAAGCCGCTGGGATTACAGGCGTGCACCACCGTACCCAGCTGCCCACTTTTTATTTTTGAGTTAGGGTCTCCCTAAGTTACACAGGCTGCCTCTGGCCTTGAATTCACAATCCCCCTGCCTCTTGCCCCCAAGGTTCTGGGATTACCTGCATGCACCACTGCACCCAGGATTGTTCTGTGATTGTGTGAAATAACCATACCAACCACAAAATTGCTTTGAGCCTCACTTTCCTGTATCTAAAAAGAAGGTTGCCTAACCCTATATTCAACGATATAAAATAGCTGATTTTATCCCTCCCCAGTGGTCAAATATGAGGCATTCCATATATTCATCCTATACCCTCACCAAGTGAGCAAATATGACAATGTATGTGAAAATTCTCATTAACTTCAAAGGCTAACAGAAATAAAGTGGTGCTTTGCACTTGAAATTATAGTTATATTTATTCATATAAGTTAATCCTCATCTCTTATTAGAACTTTGGAAAAGGGATCAACAAAAGATTTTAGAAGTGGAAATGATCTGAAGACAGGACACATCCTGAGTATTCATAATACAGACATCATGATATATATGGGAAGAACCCTGGAGTCTATGTGTTAACACAATCCATTATGTCATAATTCATAAATATGTGGTTTCTCAAAGGTGGATAGAGGAGACCCCGATTCCCAGGAGACAGCTCCCTCAACTTTCTTGATTTTTTTCAGTAGTTCTCATCTGCTTCATCCAATAAAAGAGCAGAGGGATCTACAGAAGTGTAATGACTTTCATAGTACTGATTTGTGTAAGTTCCCATCATCCACATGAAACAGTAGTCCTCAGGAGATCCTGTCTGACACTTCCATTAGTGGGTCTCCATTGATCTCCCTGTGATAGTGCGCACAGATAGTTAATTTTGTATGTCAACTTAACTGGGCCACAGGGTGCCCAGACATGTGACCAAACAATATTCTATGTGTAAGGTTTCTTTCTACATGACAATAACATTTGAACATACAAATTAAGTAAAGTAGATCACCTTCCCTAATATAGGATGGCTCCATCTAATCAGTTGAAAGTCTAAATACAACAAAGGCCTGGCATTCCTCCTGCATTGCTTGAACTGAAATGTGGGTCCTTTCCTGTCTTCACACTTGAATTGAAATACCGGCACTTCCTAGGTCTCAAATCTATTGGCTTTTAGTCTAGAACTATACCATCAGCTTTCCTGAATCTCCTGCCTATCATCAACTGTAGATCTTGAGACTTCTCAGGTTCCAACATTGCATATATATATATATATATATATATATATATATATATATATATATATATATATATATATATGTAATTTATATGCATACACACACACACACACACACACACACACACACCGTTGGTTCTGTTTCTCTGAAGAACCTTGACTAATACATACCCTCTGATTGGCAATGTACCTCTTACAGTGTACCCTCACCTACCCAAGCACTAGCTATTACTGGGCAATCATTTGATATTCTCCCTAACTGGTGCCATTTCTCCTGCCTGCTTAACGCTGCTGAACAAACTTTCTCTCACCTTCATGGTCCTTATTCCTTCTTTGATGGATATCCCACATTAACACCTGCCTCTACCTCTCTTGGGTTTTGCCAGCACACAAATCTTGGCATTTCTGATAGGATCTCTTCCACTGTAACTGTTAGTGAAGACCATGATGTCTAAGCCTTCAAGCTTCTGATCTCTCACCCAAGCCTGGTCTACTCAGAGGATTCAATGAAGAACTGGGCAACAGTAGACTTTGCTAGACAGTAGAAACACAATAGAATGTATTCATGACATAAGTAGTTCTTAGTAGTCTCAGTTTATAGGATGGCCAAAAGAACATGGTGAATGGTGCTCTTACATTCTCTATTTTCCCAAAAGATTACACTACAGAGTCAATGTGCATATTAATGAATAGATTCAATAAACCCTGAAAGCTATTAACTAGCTAAAATATATATATTATGTATTTTATATGAATAATGTGTATGTTGTTGTAAAGAGTTGTACTATCATCCATTGTAATATATATTGTGTTGGAAGAGGCAATAATCCCAATGCATAATGATAACATAGATATATGGTATTTCATAGTCTCTGTAATATGTCAATCACATGTTTTAAAGTTATGGCATACTGAAAAATAAAATGTTAGGTACGATATTACGTTTATGGTCTGAGAAATAAAAATAGCTTCATGCAAATCATCATTTTTATATATACAATAAGAAGAACATTAGATTTTATGGAATGAGACAGAGGATGATTGCTATACATGCTTTTTATACATTGGCAGAAAAAATAATTCACATAAGCCCTGGAAGCAGTTGTTCAATAAAACTTTCCTCTATCCTACACTGTACTGAAATTCAAAAAAGAAGATAGTGTGTCAAATAACAGTACAGCTTCATAACAGCATCTGGCAGAATTACTTCTAAATGGTAATTTTGTTATTAGAAAAGAAATTACACTTTTGTTTATTTAAAATTATTGATGTGAAATAGTCCCAGGGCACGACTGCAGGCATTTAAAAGAAATGTAACCTATCCCTTTGAATACCCAACTTGCTATATCTTGTTCCATAGGATTCTAAACTCTTGATTACCAAATATATAAATACTTCATAACATGCTTAAATACTATTTTCAAGAGAGAAATTTAAATGTTTTATGGCAGTTTGTTTTGTTTAACAGGTTAGAGAAACTATAGTTTGAAGAGTAAGTCACTCTTACATTAAATATATTTGTGAAGGTTGGATTTGAGTTACAGAGATACTTTAAATTATATTTATGCAGTGACACCTTCCAATGCAGAGCTAAAAAGCCTAAGTGACAAACTTGCCACTTAAATCAGAAATATGCCCTACAGTCTATATCTCAACATTTTAAATACTTTTTCAAATCACTTCATCATACTGAACATAATCATTTAAAAATCACTTTTCCAATGCATATAATACTATAATGTTATTCTCCTTGTTTTAGTCTTAGCCCGTTCAACTTAATTAAATCTTTTAATATTTATGTAGAAATTTAAACTTGACCATGAGTCTTAATAGCTATCATACAAATCGAAAACGTTCTTAAATTTTCTCTTATGTAGATTATAAATCTAAGCAGACTACTAGAAAATTACTTGTAACTTGGTGGTCAAAACTATGGAATATTACTAGTTTGTTGCATCTTGCTTGATTAAAAAAATAAAAGTCTTACTGGTTGCTATGGTCTGAATGTGTCCTCACAAAATGCATATGTTGAACCTAGTCACTAATGTGTGGTATTGGGAAGTTGGGGCTTTTGAGAGCTGATTAATCAAGAGGGTGGAGCTCTTATGAATGGGATTAGATCCTTTGTAAGAGAGGCCCCAGAGACCCTTTTCCTTTACATTATATGAAGACAGAACCATCTATGAAAAAGCAGGTACTCATCCATCCCTGAATCTGCTGGTGCCTTAATCTTGAACTTCCCAGACTCCATTACTGTGAGAAATGAATTTCTGTTACTTATAAACTAA